>PVHT021183666.1:1301777-1347444 GCA_004024745.2 Catagonus wagneri
GGAGGTTCCCAGGCTAGGGGTCTAATCGGAGCTGTGGCCACTGGCCTGCGCCGCAGCCACAGCAACGCAGGATCCGAGCCGCGTCTGCAACCTACACCACAGCTCACGGCAACGCCGGATCGTTAACCCACTGAGCAAGGGCAGGGATCGAACCCGCAACCTCATGGTTCCTAGTCGGATTCGTTAACCACTGCACCACCACGGGAACTCCGCAAAGCATTTTAAAAGTCAGGGCAAGGGTGAAGGTCGCAGGATGAGTAATCAGCTCAGGCACAATTCTCTGATTGGTTGATCGTGAGGTAACACAGGGTGTCAAGGGATTAAGGTATTATCAATTCTTAGGTGCCAGTAGGTCTGGGGACTACATGCCCGTGGCCATCAAGTAGTTAATTTCTTCCATTTGGTGATGTTTTAGCATCTGTAAAACAACTCAAGAGACATGCATCAGATCCTGTTATCCAGGCTCTTCGGAGAGGAGCTAAAGCAGAGGACGTAAGGGAATGTTCTGCTGCAGGCAGGCTCCACGGGGTCCTGCTCGGTTACACTAATTCCTTCCCAAAATCTATGTCCAAAAACTAGGAACTTGGTAAAATAAATAAAAAGTTGACATTTGGGGAGATTGAGGTCTCTTTTGTGGCCTTGTTCGGGTAGCTTCAAATCAACAATCTGTCGAGTCTGATCTTGGCTAGAAGTTGATGAAATGGAATTACAGCCCTTAGGTGGATCGTGCAACACTGAAAGATGAAGTGGACAAACGTCACTTAAATGGTGGATACTTCTGAAACACTAAGTGTCTTGAAGACCCAACGTAGGGGGTATATTAGGAAGACAAAAAATGCCCAGTTCAGAAAGCAAAGAAAAAGGAAGAAAATAGGATACATTCTAATCAGCAGCATCAACCTTATGTCAACAGATAAGGAAATGGATCAATTTAAGAAGCAGAAGAATTGTTAGTAGCTCAGCTGAGCCTTCCAGAAAGTAGGAAAGCTATAGAAGGAAATTGAATATTAGAGTCACATATGAATATTGTAGAAAAAATACTGCAGAGAAAAGAACCATTTCTGCTCCTTTGACGTACCATAGTATTTTAGTGTGAAGCACCACACTAAAGGAATAGGGTATTAAAAACTGAGGAAATGCTCAAAAGGACATCTCCCTGGGGAACAGGACTGGGAAGAGACGAACTGTCTGACCGAAAAAACATATGTCACACAAACTGCCTTAATATACCTGTGCGGGATAAGACTTTGGCTTGACTTCCTTGTGAGAAAAGCTGAAAGCACATCATGGAGCTGCGATCCTTGCTGGAAGTGTGTATCAGAAGAAAAATGTACTTGTGCATGGGGCAGCCCAGGGGGCAGACTGCAGCGCACACTTGCTGTCCCCTTACAATTCATTTCCACTTCCCTCTTCCCGGCAGTCTCTGACTTCTGATTGGAGAGCCACTGTTCTTTGGAGGAACTGACTGCACCCCTTTCTCTGTTGCGCTGTGGTTCTGAGATAAGCCAGTCGGTGCCTTTCATCCCCCACACCCATTGCAATGACTGATTCGGGATGGACATGGTTGTCCTCACATGGTCCAATCATAATGACTCTCAGGAGTCTTGTTTTAAAATTTAAGACAGAAACACTGCTCTTTCAAACTATGGAGTAGTGTGCAGATGCCAAGCCTATACTTGATGTAGACATTTTTGCAAATTCTAGGGAAATCAGCCTAAGGGTGAAACGGAAACACAGTAGAGGTAAGAGCTGGGAATTGGGGCTAGAATCTCCGTGGCATCTTTATGTTTGGCTTCTTAGCCCACTGAGCGAGGTCAGGGATAGAACCTACATCCTCACAGAAACTATGTTGGGTTCTTAACCTGCTGAGCTTTGACAGGAACTCTGAAGATAATACAAATCTTTAAGTCTCTTGAAAAGTCAGCAAAATGTCAGTGGGAAGAGGGCTACAGATGTCATGATAGAACACACAGTTAAACTTCCTAAAAGAAATTTCCTCACCAGACTCCCTTTTATCCATGGCAGCCCTTTCTGTACTGTTCCTTTCCTTTTCCTCACACCATCTATCCTTCTCTGGAATCTTCCTTATAGTTTTCTTAGGAGAAAACCATGTATTTTTCTATGGGAAAAGAAATCAATTTTTGTATTTATCTTTTTTTAGAAGGACCCTTGGTATAAAATTGAATCTGATGTCTAAGTTTTGCTCATTCAGGAGCACATGTCATCACTCCTTGCTTCCTTCAGTATGTGGTGCAAGGAAAATGGGGGCTAAGAGGTAGGTCCTTCTGTCCCAGACATGCCAAAAACCTCACAAGGGTCAGGAGCCACAGTGCCCTCTGTGAGCTAGAGGGATCAGGGATAAGTGAACAGTGTAGAGCAGAAATCTCTCAACTCTGCTTCTTCATCAAGGCTATCCCCAAGGTTCTAAGCCAAGTGGTTGGCTTATCCAAGGATTATCCCATTGTAGAAATATGTACACATGGGGATGGAGGGACTGCACTAGGGGAGATGTTTATGAATGCATGCACTTTAATATCATCTGTCTGACACAGAGCCATACACTTCCTCCCTTAATTGTTAACCAAAAAAATCCCATGTAGAACTTGATTTAATGATTTTTAAGTTCATATGGAATAAATATATCTAGTGAGAAGCGTTTTGAAGTGAGGATTGTTCTATCAGATATTAAACTAGAAATACGTTAAATAACACAAAGTGTGCGTTACTGGTGCTGAAATGAATGACAAGGCAGTGAGACTAGAAATGCCATAGAGCAACCATGTCTGTATGCGAATACAGTCTATGAAAAATTTAAAGAATTATCTATTGAATGTGTTCTAAATAACTTAAAACCATGGAAGAAAAAATACAACTAACTAACTCAATCAATACATGATAATAGGCTAGAGCCTGCCTCATACGAGTTATACTATATCCCAGAAAAAATAACAGATAACAGATGGAATGAAAAATCAAACGTTAAAAAAATAAATAAATAATAGAGGAGGAGATACCTTGTTTTTTCTTTTTACAGCAGCGCCTGCAGCATATAGAAGTTCCCAAGCTAGGGGTCGAACTGCCACAGCCACAGCAACACCGGATCCAAGCCACATCTGTGACCTCGTCCAGGGATTGAACCCACATCCTCACAGACTTTATGTCAGGTTCCTAACCCTCTGAGCCACAACAGGAACTCCGAGATATCTCACTTTTTGTTGCATTTTAGGGCCTGGAAGTAATTTCTAAACATATAAAAATATGGATAATTGTCCAGAAACTTAAGCATTCTTTAATTAGCATAAATACCTGATAAAATAACTACAAGGCAAAACCAAATTATAAGGAGGGCTAAATATTTGTAACATCTATAGCAAGCAACAAGAGGAAGAAAAACAGACAGGAAAAAAGGAATGGGTGAAGGACACGACTGCAGTTCAGCTCAAAGAAATAGACACGGCCATGTGTTTATATATGAAAATAATTGGATTTGACAGCAAATGACCTGTGTGTTCAAGTAGATGAAAAGTGATATGGACTCCCTGTGTGGCTCAGCAGTAACAAACCCAAACAGTAGCCATGAGGACGCAGGTTTCATCTCTGGTGCCACTCAGTGGGTTAAGGATCCTACACTGCCATGAGCTGTGGTGTAGGTCACAGACTCGGCTCGGATCTGGCCTTACTGTGGCTGTGGCATAGGCCAACAGCTGCAGCTCTGATTCGACCCCTAGCCTGGGAACTTCCATATGCTGTGCGTGTGGCCCTCAAAAAAAATTCCTGACCGGGACCTCTCAGAACTGGCCAGGTGGCATCATCTGTCCCTGGTTTCCTTTTATCTCAGTAGAGCAGCCACTGGCCTCTGATGCAGGAAGCAAACTGAACCAGACCTTGTGATGCTCCGACCTGTGGGCATCTAGACCGCATATTATGGATGTGGTGAATGAGGTCAATGACTTCATGATATATATAAATGTCTTTTAGTGGTGATCGAGTCAACCTAGTCATTTCCAGTGAAGCTGACAGGTAGCAATGGACTTGCCCAATGCCATGGGGTGAATCAGTGGAAGACCTGGTAGAAAAATTAAACAGTGAAATAAAATCAGGACTCTGGGGTATTCCTGGAATACCCAGCCCTATCGTGTCTGAGCCATGGGGGCGTGGGGAGTTGTTTTGTTTTATATTGCTTCTCTCTCTATTTTAAACATAGAGAGCTTCAACGATGTATTCTAAGTCTTCTCCACCGCTGTCTCCCCCTACAGAAATTTTAAATTACCTATAACCTTTCCTGTACCAGCAGTTTAATGCCCATCTTATGCTGGCTGAGTACACAGAGTTCTCACTCTCTATTCAAAATGGATAATAAAGGATTTTTTTTTTCTTTTTAGAGCCGCACCCACAGCATGTGGAGATTCCCAGGCTAGCGATCTAATTGGAGCCTCAGCTGCCGGCCTACGCCACAGCCACATCAATGCGGGATCCGAGCCTTGTCTGCGACCTACACCACAGCTCACGGCAACACCGGATCGTTAACCCAGTGAGCAAGGCCAGGGTTTGAACCCACAACCTCATGGTTCCTAGTCGGATTCATTAACCGCTGTGCCACGACAGGAACTCCAAGGATTTTTTTTTCAAAAGGAATTCAGATGAACAAAATTTGATCTAACTTAATGTACATGTATATTATAATAATTATAATATACACGTACATGTATTATAATAATTATTATAATATGCATGTACATATACATATAATACACATATACATTATTCTTGTGAACTAATAATGTAACACATGGTGAGTGGAACCAAGCAGTTTTCTTAAATCTGATGATACAAATCCCTACAGCTCACTAGCAATTCTTTGGGCAAAGGAAATGGAAAGTGCCAAGCACGTGAGGTGAGTGTGTGCCTGGTTTTTCTGAAGAGGAAGTGTGTCTGAAGCAGAGAGCCTGGGATGGGGAGAGGAGAAGGCAGTGTTGTGTGAAGTGCCTGAGGACTGGCTCATAAAATGGCTTGAGGTCGTATTAAAGACTAAAGCTTTTATTCTAGGTGAGATGGTAGGCAATGAGGGATTTTGAGCCAAGAAAAGACAGAATCTGACTTATGTCTTATGAGGATCATTCTGACTGCTGTGTCCTATTGAAAACTGACCAAAGAGAGGCAAGGGAAGAAATGGGAAAAGGAATCAGGAGGCTACTGAGGTAGTTCGAGAGAGCGGGTGGCGGTACAGATCACGGGGTATTAACATCGGGAGTGTCACTGCTTTTTCAAAATACATAGTTTTAAGCCATCCACTATTTTATTACAGCAAATTATAATGTGTGCCTAAGGTAGCATTTGTTTGGATTGCTGAGTCCACTGTAGGAAGTTTAGGATAGCTAATCATGCCGGGTACAGAATTCAGAAGAAATGACACTGTGAGAAATCTAACACGGTACTGCAGCTAGGTTTGGAGAAGGGCTAAGATGTTTTCTTTGGCTATCTGTGGAACTGATTTTTTTTTCCTACTCTAGAGTCACAAGATAAAGTCCAGTGTACCAAAAACATGCATTTATGACTCTTGATAAAATGAAAGTGTTATTGGGGGAACTACTTGCCAGAAACCACTGGAGATTGCTATTCTCTGTGAAACTCGATGTTCAAAGGAAGTGAGATTAGATTTCCCTGAAATTGTAGGGCTTTAGAATTCATCTTACAAAAAAAAATTAAAATAGTACTTTTGTCTCCTTCTAAAACTTACGAATTTGTTCAATTTGAGTGACTTGATCAGCCTGAAAGACGTTCTCTAAGAACAGATCAATACCTAATTTACTGAATTGGCAAAATGATTGCAGAGCAGTAAATAGGCAGAGTTGAGTGGGCTGTAATGATAAAGAAGAGAAGAATATGTGGGCATACCTTGCTTTGAGGCCGGCATGGATTTGTTGGGCTGTTGTCACTAAGAAGGCCCTGTCCTTGGGGGTCTCTAACATTTATTTTACGTATTAGCATATATCAGTACAAATGTTTGAGGTTAGATGTTAAGCACTCCAAGTGTGATTTCTTAAGAATAATACCCTTTTGTGCTACATGAGCCATTTTGTCTTTAATCCTAGAGGAAATCCTGCCAGAAAAATGTACTGTGTTTTTGCTATTAACTTGGAATCATGCAGGAACCAGAAAAAAAATATTTTATTAAGGGAAGGGAAAGTAATATCCTTCCTAGATTCAAAATAATGAAGAACAGTGCTTAGACATATCATTTCAACTTTACGGGACTGCCCGATCCTAATATACTTGTTTTCACACTTTTCCTCTGCTCTAATCTTTAATACCAGGTGTCTGAGGGATTTCCCTTCTCTTTTGCTGAGGCTGAAATATAGTTTTCTCTGATAATGTATCTCAATTCACTTCTAGTGTATCACTTTCATCCATTTTCTCCATTTGATTCTATTTTACCCACCCGATTGCATTCAACTGAAATGTCCATATGTGTACCAGCTCTGCTGAATATTGAAATCAGAAGAATAAATGATACATCCCCACCTTCAGAGATATAATAAACTTGTAAGAAAAACAGATATATAACAATAAAATGTTGAATAATGGCTGATCTTGGTGGATTAAATACATCTATTTCTGATCCTTTGTGAAGCCCAAAAAGAAGATCTTTATAAATCCACAAATCCAAAAAATTATATGAGAGAAAATGGCATCTCATTTTTTCGTGTTAGTAGCCGATGGATAAGTGGTAAGTGACTTAGCAGCCCACAGACAGTGTCAATCTGATTGATGCAGCTGGAAGCCTGGTTCAGAAAGGCCAATCCTCTTTGCAGAACTCCTGTTAGGTCTCAAGAATTGGAAATGGCTCCAGGGGATGTGTCGCTGGACATAGTATTGATCTGGTTCTGTCAAAGAAACCAAGAGAATTCACTTAGAATCGTGAATTCAGATCTCAGCAGGCCTAGAGGGCAAATTGTTCTAATTGGAACAAAAGAATATAGGGCTCCAGAAGGAATGTCTCCAGAAAAAAAATTAATAAAACTGAACAATTATCCTATGAGTCTATAGACACAGAGATATTTACACTTATGGTGGAGAATTTGGGAATTAATTAATTTTAGGTATACAGAAAATAAGCATATGAAATGTGAGGCAGTTACGAACTCCAGGGGAAAGAAATGGTTGAAAGAGGATATAATCATAACACACATGTTGATTAATGACTTAAGCACTATCGATGCCACTAAAAATTATGATAAACCTCTATTGGAAGAATGAAAGAAAAGAAAGTGTTATGTGGGAGTAAAAGTGGAGGAAGTTTTTCTCATTATTTCATATTAGGTTTTGTTTTGCTGGATTATATGCTTTATTTTTTATCAAATTTATTTTTATTAGGGTATAGTTGTTTTACAGTGTGTCAGTCAAGTTCTGTTGTACAGCATAATGACCCAGTTGTGCATATAGATATACATTCTTTTTCCAATATTATCTTCCATTAGGTATGCTTTAATAATTCCAAGAAACTCTGAGGTGGCCTTCTGTGTCCAGCTATTTCTTCGATAATACTTTTTTTGTCTTTCCTTTTGAGTGTTAATCTTTTTACAGGACTTCTCAGAATCTTCAGTATGTTAATGTTCATTGTGTCCTTCCAGAAGGTAGCGAAGTTTCTGGTGCTTTCTCAGCTTTCATTGAAGTAGAGCTGATTTACAAGGTTTCAAGTGTACAGCAGAGTGATTCAGTTGTACATATATGTATCTACACTTTTACAGATTCTTTTCCATTATAAGTTATTACAAGGTATTGAATATAGATACCTCTACTATACTGTATGTCCTTGTTTCTTATTATTTTACATATAGTGGTGTATACACCCCCCACCCCAGCACACACTCACACACACACACACACACACACACACACACACACACATCCCATTTGGTCACTCTCTTTTTCTAAAGTGCCTGAACAAGTCTCTTGAAAAGTTTCTGCTGAGTTGTCTCTATTTTACTTAATACTTGTAAGAGTTCTTTATATGTTCTGATCATATGTATATATACCCTTATATGTATTAAAAATATCATCTAACACTCTATCAATTGTCAATTTTTGCCTGATATATTTAGACATTTTGTTAACAGATATACATACGTTTAAAATTATTACATCTTCCTGAAGATTTGCCTGTTTTTGTAATAGCGTTTTTCTTTTACATCAGTAATGCCTTCTGCCCGAAGGTAAATTTTGTCTGCTATTAATAAGCCTTTGTTCTGGAGGTTCCAGATATACCTTTTCTCAGGTATCTATTAAGATAAAACTTTTTGTATCTATTAGGCTTTGCCATTTATTTATTTATTTATTTATCTTTTGTCTTTTTTTAGGGCTGCACCCGCGGCACATGGAGTTTCCCAGACTAGGGGTCCAATCAGAGTTGCAGCCACTGGCCTATGCCACAGCCACGGGAACACCAGATCTGAGTCACGTCTGTAACCTACACCACAGCTCACAGCAACACCAGATCCTTAACCCACTGATCAAGGCCAGGGATCGAGCCCACAACCTCATGGTTCCCAGTCAGACTTGTTTCTCTGCACCATGACAGGAACTCCAAGATTTGCCACTTTTAAATAGTAAGTAATTAGATTTTGACTTATTAAAATCTAGCCTGAAATCTTTGTCAGTTGTTAAACATAATATACTTACTCATATATCTGGAATCAGATATATCTATCATTCTACTATTGACTTTCCTAGAAGAAATAAAAGTTCTCATTCTTATTAGAAAAAACTGTATTGTTACCAGACTAACTGAAGGGAGACGTGTAACAATAAAAAATGCTCAATCACTTGAAAATAATTCAAGAAAGGGCAGATAAATAATATAGAGCAGTTGCAAAAAAATTAAAGCATTTTTTGTTTGTTAATTTGCTTATTTGTTTTCTTTATTTTATGGTGTTGGTTGCCTTAAATGTTTTGTATCCATCATACTTTCACTTGATAATTGCCTTTCTTCAGTGTATATTCGGTCTTCTTTCCATACATTCTTCTTATCATATATCACGTGATTGTGAAAGAAGAGTAGACACTGGGGTTCCCGCTGTGGCACAACAGGATCTGTGGTTTCGGGGGATCTGGGGCATCTTGGGAGCACTGGGATGCAGGTTTGATCCCCCACCACTGCACAGAGGGCTAAGGATCTGTCACTGCCGCAGCTGTGGCTTAGGTGGCAACTGCGGCTCAGATAGGATCCCTGGCCCGGGTTCTCTATATGCTGTGGAGCAGCCAAAAAAAAAAAAAAAAACAGAAGAAGAGTAGGCACTAAGCCAGGTGATAATGTCCTGAGTGTGATATAGGTGGGAGGGAGCACCTTGTCCCTCCAGACCCAGGTGCCCTGTGTGTCTCTATCATCTGAATTCTGGCTCTAGAGGGTGTACCCAGGACTTTCATTTAGAGGCCAATTCCATAATACCCTTCTGATTTTTCCTTTTTCCCCTGCTATTTTGAAGGTTTGAAGCACTCACATCCTGTGTTTTTGCCCGGAGAAGAACTGTAATTTTGCTTGGAAAGCAGTTCTTCAACCTTGGCTTGGGGAGAAACCACACTGCTGTGTGATGCCTGGGGTCAACTGACCCAACTGTTTCCAACACAGTTTTAAAAATAGTAGAAAACAAACTTACACGATTACCAAGTGGGAGAGGCGGGGGAAGGATAAATTAGGAGCTTGGTATTAAAATATACACATCACTATATATATAAAATAGATAACCAGCAAGAACCTACTTATACAACAGGGAACTATATTCAATATCTTATAATAGTAACAACCTGTAATAGAAAAGAATCCTCTGTGTGTGTGTGTGTGTGTGTGTGTATCAGATGCATTCATATATATCTGAATCACTTTGCTGTATACTTGAAACTAGTAAAACATTATAAAGCAACTATATTTCAATGATTTTTTAAAAAAATCAATTGTCTAAAAAACTACCCCAGGCTCTGCCCCACTCTCCTATTTTATTTATTTATTTATTTATTTATTTATTTATTTATTCATTATTTGCTTTTTAGGGCCACACTCGCGGCATATGGAGGTTCCCAGACTAGGGGTCTAATCAAAGCTACAGCTGCCAGCCTACGCCACAGCCACAGCAACGCCAGATCCGAGCCACATCTGCGACCTACATCACAGCTCATGGCAATGCCAGATCCTTAACCCACTGAGTGAGGCCAGGGATCGAACCTGTAACTTCACGGTTCCTAGTCGGATTTGTTTCCACTGTGCCACGACGGCAACTCCCCATTCTCCTATTATTTACAGTTTTTGACTCTGAATTTGGAGTCTTTCTGTATTTGCTCTTATTTTTATAGTTTTCTTCTAATTCCTACATTGGAGTAGAGCAATGCTATTCATGCTTCTCTTCAAGTTTCACTTACACTATTCTCTATGCTTCCATAATTCCTTAAAATCACTTATCAGCTAATGGCTTCTCTAACCTTTTGTCATTTCATGGGGAGATTGACACCTGTCTTTAGTTCAGCATCTTAGCATCTCTTGTGAAGTCATAAGACTCGGTAGCTCTTGGCTTCTGTGACGCCACATTTTTCTAGTTTCCCTGATACCCTCTGTAGCTGTTCTTTTATATTCCTCTGGGAATCCCTACTGCTGCTAATACTGGTTTTACCTTCTCTCAAAGGGTTTTCTCTTCTCTGCCTCCACCTACAACTCTGGGTGTTTTCCTCCTTCTGTATGTGATATTTGTCTGGATCTAACCTCTGTAGTCACACTGTCACTCCCTAGTTCCTGACATTAATTCAATTCCTATCAGCTCTTTGAAGGTCCTGACACAACTCAAACTAAACATACTCAGAATTTGGCTGTTTGAACCTATAATTCTGTCCTTGTCCACGTCTTGCTGCCCTAGTGAATGGCCCTGTCAGTCATTCTGTTCCCTAAACTAGAATCTGAGTGTCACTTCTCCTGTATTTTTGTCAAGTGCTGCCATTTCTACCTCCCAAGCATCTTTTCAAACCCCTTCACTTCTCTCCACATTCATCAGCACCAAGGATGATTCAGGTAGCCATTATTTGTTCCCTGGGTGATAGCTGTTTACACAAGTCTTAACTCTGTGACTTCAGCATTGTTTCTTCCTGCTGTTTTTCTACGTGGAGCTCAGGACAATATTTTTGGCAATATTGAACACCCTTGTGCTTTAGTTTCCTCTTCTGTGAAAACCAAAGCAGACATACATCTAAAGCATTTTTGACACATAATGAACATTCAATCAATTTTAGCTATAGCTGTAATTACATCCATTAACTTGACTTTTTATAAATTCCCTTTACTCAAAACAAATTCCAAGGTCCTGAAGGTGATATAAATCCCTGGATTTTCTTACCAGTGTTACTCTCTGTTCTGGTTCTGTTCTTCGGTGATTATGAAGGGTTCAGGTTTTTAATGCACCATGATCTCTCCAGCCCGTCGTTTTTTCTCCATTCTATTGACTCTGGAACATCTTTTATTCCTGAACTCTCCTTCATTTGTCTCCTGCTCATTCACTAGGTTACTAGTTAGATGCCCTCTTCTCCAGGAAGTCTCCTTTGCATAGCCATGACTGGGCTAACTGATTCTCCTATGAGCTCTCTTTGAATTCTGGTCCTGGGTTATGTTAGCATATTAACTTGTCTGTATGACCAATAGCCCGCACACTCCTTTGGAGTAGGGGCTGTGTGTATTTTTCTATCATTTTATCCATAGCACATAGCTGCACACTTTTTGTTTCATAATAATTTTTCTCAAAGAAAATGTTGAATAAATTAGACCAGAACACCATTTTGCTTTCTTCCGCTGCTTAAATTAAGTATCAATTTCATGTTACAAATGAGGAAACTTAGGTTCAGAGAAATAATAAGTTCTGAGTCAAAGGCCAGGTTCTTTCTGTGATACAAATTGCTTCTTTGATTTAGGAAGGTGTCATATTAATTATTGTTATCCTACCAACTTGTTGCCATTTTGTAGACATCTATCTCTAATGCTGGGATTTCATGTAAATAATACATTTAAATTGTGTGTAGGACGGTGATACCTGGGTCTCTAGAGAGATAAAGGGAATATGTGAAAATGTGTGAAATTGTTAAAAGGGGCTTTTCAAATGAATTTTAAATGCCATTAAGTTATTTTGTTTGTATAAAGACCTTTGAGCAGAGACTGACACACAGTAAATCCTAAACCACTGATCACCAATATAAGCGGGAATAACAGCTTATAATATAAGCAGGAATAACCACTATTATTTTCTTATGAAAGGCAATATGAGGCAGTCACTGCCTGTTTAGCAAATTTTGCAATAGATATCCTCCACACCCATATCTGGGACACAAAACCAGTTAGCTTCCTACATAAAAAAGGAACTGGCTGTGGGCCTAAGAAGTACTCAGCCCAGCTTTGGGGGATTAGAAAAGCTGCTGGGAGAGTAATGCAGATTCAAACTGAGTGAGGTGTGGAGTGGGGGCAAGTGATTATATCTGAACTGAAGACACTTACCCAGAGTCTCCAGCATTCGTTAAGGCTCCCAGCTGACATTGCAGACGTGAAGAAAGGTAGGTCCAATGACGTGTCTTCCTAGGCTTTTTAGGCTTAGGGTTTTCTCATTCACTGGTTCTAGGATCCCTGGGGGTGGAAGGAAAGAAGATGAAGTCATCTCCCATGGCAGAGACTGGTGTTCTGAGTTGGGGTGGGTCAAATGAACCTTTAAACATATGTTTGGGAGGATTTGGGGGTACAGTCTGCTGCAGAGGATGGGTGCAAGGACAGGCTTCTGAAGCCTGATGCTGGATACTGAATGCTGGATGAGGTTTACTTTTGTTCTCTAAATCCCCAGGCTGTCAGGGAACTGAAAGCCCTTTTGACTCGTTATCTCATGTAACCTTTTTTTTTTTTTCATTTTTTAAAGTTCGATTGATGTATAATTGATTTACAATGTTGTGATAATTTCCGCCATACCACAAAGTGACTCAGTTATACATGTACACACATCCATTCTTTTTCAGATTTTTTTCCCGTACAGACTATCACAGAATACTAGGTAGAGTCCCCTGTTTTATACAGCAGGTCCCCATTGGCCATTCGTTCCATATACCTCAGTGTGCATATGCCAGTCCCAAAGCCCCAAGCCATCCCTCCCCCCATCTGTCCTCTTTGGTAACATAAGTTTGTTTTCAAAGTCTGTGAGTCTATTTATGTTCTGCAAATAAGTTCATTTATGTCCTTTTTTTTTTTTTTAAGATTCCACATGTGATACCTTATGATGTTTGCCTTTCATTCTGACTTCACTTAGTAAGATAATCTCTTGGTCCAGCCACATTACTGCCAATGGCATTATTTCATCCTTTTTTAATGGATGAGTAATATTCTATTGTATATATATATTCCTCAGCTTCTTTATCCATTCCTCGGTCAATGGACATTTAGGTTGCTTCCATGTCTTGGCTATTATAAATAGTGTTGTAATGAACACTGGCGTAAATATATTTTCTCGAATTATGGTTCTCTCCAGATATATGCCCAGGAGTGGGATTGCTGGATCATATGGTAGTTCTATTTTTAGTTTCTTGAGGAACCTCCATGCTGTTATCCATAATGGTGTACATATTTACCTTCCTGCCAAAGGTAAATAGGTTCCCTTTTCTGTGCACCCTTCCCAGCATTTATTGTTTGTAGACTCTTTGATGATGGCCATTCTGGCTGGTATAAGGTGGTACCTCATAGTTGTTTTGATTTGCATTTCTCTAGTAATTAACGATGTCGAGCATCTTTTCATGTTTTTTGGCCACCTAAGTCTTCTTTGGAGAAATGTCTTTTAGGTCTTCTGCCCATTTTTTGATTAGGTTGTTTGGGTTTTTTTAATGTTGAGCTTCATGAGTTGTTTGTATATTTTAGAAATTAATCACCTGTCAGTCACATCATTTGCAAATATTTTCTCCCATTCTGTGGGCTGTTTTTTCATTTTGTTTAGGGTTTCCTTTGCCATGCAAAAACATTTAAGTTTAACTGGGTCCCATTTGTTTATTTTTGTTTTTATTAAGAGTTGGATCTGAGAAGATATTGCTGTGGTTTATGTCACTGAGTATTCTGCCTGTGTTTCCCTCTAAGAGTTTTATAGTTATCTGGCCTTACATTTAGATCTTTAATCCATTTTGAGTTAATTAATTGATTACATCTAACAGTTTTTGGTTGAGTCTTTAGGCTTTTCTATACATAAAATCCTATCTGCAAATAGAGACAATTTTACTTCTTCCAATTCTGATACCTTTTTTCTTCTTCTTCTTTTTCTTTCCCAGATGCTCTAGCTTGGTCTTGTAGTACTATGTTAAGTAGGAGCAGTGAGAATGGGCACCCTTTTAGAGAAAAAGCTTTCAATACTTCACAGTTGAGTATAATATTAGCCATGGGCTTGTCATATATGGCCTTTATTATGTTGAAATATGTGCCTTCTGTGCCTAATTTATTAAGAGCTTTTGTTGTGATTGGATGTTAAATTTCATCAAATGTTTTTTCTGTGTGTATTGAGATTATCATAGTTATTTTCCTTCATTCTGTTAATGGTGTATCACACTGATTGATGTGTGTATTTTGAACCATTCTGACAGCACAGGCGTAAATACCACTTGATCATGGTGAATGAACCTTTTAATGTGCTGCGAAATCAGTTTGATAGTGTTTTACTGAGAATTTTTGTGTCTATATTCATCAGAGATATTGATATGTAGTTTCCTTTTCTAGAGTGTCCTTTTCTGATTTTGGTGTCAGGATAATACTGACCTCATAAAATGAGTTTGGGAGTATTTCCTCCTCTTCAATTTTCTGAAAGAGTTTGAGGAAGATTGGTGTTAATTCTTCATTAAATGTTTGGCAAAATTCACCAGTGAAGCCATCTGGTGCTAGGCTTTTCTTCACTGTGAGATTTTTGATTACTGATTCAAACTCCTACTAGTAATTGGTATATTCAGATTTTCTATTTCTTCCTGACTCAGTGTCAGGAAGCTGGCATTTCTGAGAATTTTTCCATTTCTTCTAGGTTGTCCAGTGTGTGGGTATATAGTTTTTCTTTCTTTCTTTTTTCTTTTTACAAGTGCACCTGCAGCATATGGAAGTTCCCAGGCTAGAAGTTAAATCAGAGTTGCAGCTGGAGCCTATGCCACAGCCACAGCAACACCATATCTGACCTATGCCACAGCTTATGGAAACATCAGATCTTTAACCTCTGAGTGAGGCCAGGGATCAAACCCACATGTTCACAGAGACAACATCAGGTCCTTAACCTGCTGAGCCACAACAGGAACTCCAGTATATAGTTTTTCATAGTAGCCTCTTATAAACCTTTGAATTTTTCTGGTATCAGCTAGAAAGAGGAATAAACTGGACATCCAGGATCACAAATGGATACAGGAGAACATTAAGAGGGCATTGCAATACTACTGATAAAAACAGGATGATAGCTTTGTCTAATAGGGTAGGAAATATACCCAGTGTTGAAAAATGGTCATGTAAGATCAGAATAACACGACTGACTGGACAAAGAGGGTAGATAAGAGAAGGCATCGATGACAAAGTACCAGGTTTTTTAACTTGAAAAACTTGAGCTGATTGCTGATCTTTCTTTTTTCCTCAGAATAAACACTTGGAACCCCGTAGTCCTCTTATGGTTCTTATTATCTTTAGCCTTTACCATTCTGTATTAGGGACTGATTATTTGTAGGTCTCTGAAATAATCTCCTCTATGTATACTTGTCATTGCACCACATTAATTTTTTGAATGGAAAATGCTGGGGAAAACTGGATGTCTTCTGTTTAAGTCTCCCAATGTTTGACATAAAAATTCTTCCTATTCTCCTCTGGGACAGGTTGCTAACTGGAGAGCAAATTATGGGCTTAATTATTATGACTTTAAGTTAAGCTTCCAGAGGGGTGGCTCTCTCAGGGAAAACTGGATTTGAGGATGTAGATTAGATTGAAGGCCAGAAGAAAGTTACCTGTTTTATTCTCTTTTCTCTAAGTCAAGGTCTTGGGTTCTGCTCAGGTGATGTGCAAAATAAACAGAAAAGTCTGAATACATTTACTCAACAATCCATGATATGGAACCTGTCTCACAAATCCAGTTATCATCAGAACCGAACAAAAGGTAAAGAGGAGAATTTCCTGGTCTGCTTCTCCATAGTCATCTTTGTAGCTTATTTCATGACAACAGAAAACAGGGGACAACCCTGAGCTTACTGACCAACTATTGAGACAAAACTGGAAAAGAGGGAAACTCAACCGCTGAACACACACTATAACCAATCATATAAGCCTCTCTCCTCTGCCTCTTCAACTGCCCCAAGGCAGGAGCAAATTGGAGCAAGAGGATGCCAGGAATAAAGTCACTCTCTAGCATGTCCTTGAGTGGAGAGAGTATTAGAGGAAGTTTATATTCTATATGGAAAGCCAAAAAATGGGTAAATAACAGTAGTGGCAACAAAAATAATAGTTAATATGTATTTAGTATTTATTATGTGAATTGCACTGGTTAAAATGTGTACACTCATCATTAAATTCCCACAAGAGGTGTACACTATTATTTACATTATAGAGTTATGGAAACACATACTCTGGTTTCTCTTCATATTGTATAAATCTTTCACCTTTTACGTTATAGAGTTATGGAAACACAAGATGAAGTAACTTGAGTAAAGAGTAGCAGAGACGGAATTTAAATCCAGGTGGTGTAATTTGCCTAGGAGGAGCCCTTAAACTAGTCTCCTGAATGAAACAGTTATTTTGTTTGTACATTTATCCATTTATCAGTTGACGGACATTTGGTTTATTTCCATCTTTTGTCTATTATGGATAATTCTGCTAACAAAATGCATATACAAGTTTTTGGGTGGACCTGTTTTCATTCTTTTAGGTATCTACCTGGAAGTAGAATTGTTGGGTCATATGGTAAGTCTGTCTTGAACATTTTGAGGTGCTGCCAAACTGTTTTCCAAAGTGGCTGCACCAGTTCACAATGCTAGCATCAATGTTTGAGGGTTCCAATAATTCCACATCCTCACCACCACTTCTTACTGTCTTTATTTTTTCCACCCTGCTAGGTGTGAAGTGGAATTTCATTGCAGTTTTGATCTACATCTCTTTAATGGCAGATGATGTTCAGAATTTTTTCATGTGCTTATCAGCCAGTTGTGTATTTTCTTGGAAGAATTAGCCAGTTCAGATTATTTGCCCATCTTTAAATCGTGTTATTTTTGTTTTATAATTGAGTTGTAAGTGTTCTTCAAATATTTTGAATACAAGTCCCTTATCAGATATAGGATTTGCAAATATCTTCTCCCTTTCTTTGGTTTGTCTTTTCACTTTCTTCCAGGTGCCCTTTGAAGTCTAATTTATCTGTTTTTCTTCAGTTGTTGAGTTTTTGTTTTTATAACTAAGAAATAATTTCCTAACCCAAATTCATGAAGACTAACTCATATATTTTCTTCTGATAGTTTTATATTTTTAGCTCTTATATTTAGGCCTTTGATCCACTCTATTTTTTTGTTTGGTATGAAGAAGGGTCTAACTTTGTTCCTTTGCATGTGGGCATGTAAGTTTTTAACCATTTACTGAAAGGAGTATTTCCTCATTTAATAGCATTGGCGTCCTTGTCAAAAGCCAATTAATCACGAGTGTAAGGGCTTATTTCTGGACTGTCAATTTGATTCCCTTGTTCTATATGTCTGTCCTTAGATCAGCACCACACTGTTCTGAAAATGCAGCTTGGTGGTAAATTTTGAAATTTGAAAGTATAAGCCCTTGAAATTGTCTTTCTTTTTTAAGGTTGTTTTGACTATTCTGAGTTCCTTGTATTGCCATATGACTTGTAAGTTGTAAGATTTTAAATGTCTAAAGAAAGGTAGCTGGGGTTTGATAGGGGTTTTGTTGGGTCTATAGATCAACTTGGGAAGTGTTGCCATCTAAACAATATTAAGTCTTCCAATACCTGCACATGGGTTGTCTCTACACTTTAGTTTTTCCTTAATTTATTTCAACAATCTTAAAAGTCTTGTGCTTTTTTGTTAAATTTATTCTCAAGAATTCTATTTTCCATATTATTATAAATAGAATTTTCTGAATTTAATATTTACATTATTTATAGCTAGTGTATAGAGATATAATTGAGTTTTGTATATATTATGTGTATCCTGCAACTTTGCTGAATTCATTTTTCAGTTTTAATAGGTTTTTTGGGGGAGGAGGGAACATTTCTTAGAATTTTATTTTCCTTTTTAGGGCTACACCTGCAGCATGTGGAAGTTCGCAGGCTAGAAGCTGAATCAGAGCTGCACCTGCTAACCTTCACCACAGCCACAGCAACACCAGATCCCAGCCTCATCTGTGGCCTACGTGGCACCTTGTGGCAATGCTGGTTCCTTAACCCATTGAACAAGGCCAGGGATTGAACCCACACCCACATGGAACCTATGTTGGGTTCTTAACCCACTGAGCCATAATGGGAACTCCAGGATTTTTAATATGCAGGATCATGTCATCTGTGTAAGATAATGTACTTCATTTCTTCCTATCTGGATGTCTTTTTTTTTTCCCCTTTCCTAATTACTTTTGCTGGAATCTACAATACAGTGTAGAACAGAAAAAATGAGAGTGAAAATCCTGTCTTGTTCCTGATCTTAAGGGGAAAGATTCAGTGTTTCAGCATTAACTACAATATTATCTGTGGGTATTTCACAGCTGCTTTTGATCAGTTTGTTGAGTATTTTAATCATGAAAAGATACTGGATTTTATAAAATTTTTTCTGCATCTATCCAAGGTGTTCATGCGGCTTTTGTCTTTTATTCTATTAGTGTTATATTACATTGTTTTCTTTCTGAATGGTTAAAAAAAACTTGCATTCTTGAGAATAATTTGATTAGGTATATAGCCCTGTTTACATGTTGTTGGATTCTACTATTTTGTTGAGTATCTTTGTGTCTCTATTTATAACAGATACTCATCTATAGTTTTATTTTCTTATGAATTTTTCCTGATTTTATTGTCAAGGTAATATTGGCCTCATACAATGAAAACTGGATAGTGTTCCTTCATCTTTTAGCTTTTCAAAGTTTTTGAAGACAGTTATTAATTCTTTTAAAAATGCTTAATAGAAATCACCTGTGAAACCATATGGATTTGGGCTTTTCTTCGTGGGAATTTTTTATTCCTAATTTAATTCCTTGTTATAGATCTATAAGGCTTTGGTATTTCTTCTTGTGTCAGTTTCACTCATTAGTGTCTCTACAGGAATTTGACTATTTCATCCAAGTTACCTAATTTACTGTCATACAATTGTTTTTCACATTCTCTTATAATTTTTAATTGTTAAGCTGGTAATCATGTTCCTTTTTTTCATTCCTTATTTTAGTAATTTCTGCTTGCATTTTTTCCTGCTCAGTCTTAAAGATTTTCCAATTTTGTTGATCTTTTCAAAGAATATTCTATATAAAGTGTGCATTATTGCTGTGGCTGTTGCTGGGTTTTTGTTGTTATCGATGTTGTTTGTTTGTTAGTGACCTCTTGATCTGTTCTTCAACATCTGTTTCTTTGTGGACATTGAAGTTTCTGTTTGATTGGTATAAATCATAATTGATTGTGGCTTGCAGAATCTGAAGTTTTGCTTCCCTCAAAATTTGTGGAAGTGAGCCATGCAGCATCTGGATGTGGATTCAAATGAGTATATAAAAATGTTCGTGTGGTCTTATTTTACTTTTTTTTTTTTTTTTTTTTTTTGCTTTTTAGGGTTGCACCCACGGCATATGGAGGTTCCCAGGCTAGGGGTCGAATCGGAGCTGTAGCTGCTCTCCTATGCCACAGCCCCAACAACACCAGATCCGAGCAGCATCTGCAAACTATACCACAGCTCACGGCAACGTCGGATCATTAACCCACTGAGCAAGGCCAGGGATCGAACCCGCAACCTCATGATTCCCAGTTGGATTCGTTAACTGCTGCGCCACGACGGGAACTCCTATTCGTGTGGTCTTAAATCCATCTCCACCTAACCTGAATGGAGTTACCAACTATACTGAGGAGAGAAAGTGGCCTAAAAGGATTATACTTGTGCTTTGAGTCTCAGAAAAAATAATTTTATGTGTCCCTGCTACGCATTGGCAAGTCAGGATTTAAAGCATTTTAATTGGACTAGAGATTTAAATCCTTATTGCCAGCGACATGACTTGAAATAAGAAATTCCATCCCCGAAGTCCAGATTTTATAGAGTGAAAACCAGGATTATGTAAATCATGTTTAGTAAAGATGAAGTGTGTTAGGTTTCCAGCTCTGAAAATGCAGTTTGTACTCTGATTGGAAAAGGAGGACCACAAAGTACTTTGCAATAAATTAAAGTACAGATGACCCTGTGTAGCTTATTACTGTTATCAGCTGTCTTTCAAAGGAGAAATGGCTATGATCAAGGAACTGCAGTAATAAGGATAGAAATCAAACGTGAGTACAGACTTAATATAGGAACCTGAAGAGAGTTCTCTAATTTGAGGGGGCCAGCATATTCACCTCAGTTCCACCCACATCTCCCTGTCTTCAGTACCTTCCAGCATCTTGATGTCACGTGGCACATTTCTTTTTTCCCCCACCCCCTCTTTTTCTCCCCTCCTTGTTCCCTCTCTCCTTCTCTCCTTAAAGCGTTTCTTGTTCCACTTTCCTGGCTGGTCTATGCAGTAATGATATTTTGTGAAGATCTCCTAATGCTGTTATAATAGAGGAAGGGAGTGTGGACCAGAGGTTTTTCTATCACTTCCAGGACCTCATCCTAAATTACATTTCTTTCTTTCTTTCTATCGCTCTCTCTCTCTTTTTTTTTTTTTTTTTGCTTTTTTTAGGACCACTCTTGCAGCATAAGGAAGTTTTCAGGCTAGGAGTCAAATAGGAGCTGCAAGTTGCAGCTGCAGGCCTACCTCACAGCCACAGCAACGCAGGATCCAAGCCATGTCTGTGACCTATACCAAAGCTCATGGCAACCCCAGATCCTTAACCCACTAAATGAGGGCAGGGACTGAGCCCACACCCTCGTGGTTACTAGTCAGGTTTATAACCCACTGAGCCACAACAGGAACTCCATAAATTACATTTCTTATCGTAGCACCTTTTCTGCTGCCATGATAACTACTCAAGAAATGGAACAGACCACACCAGGGGCTGACCATGATGTGAACCAGCCCAGACAGCTTTCTTCTCTACGTTCACATTTGTGGAAAGAGACGCTAGAGAAGTTCCTGAAAGGGGAACCCAAAATCCTTGGGGTAAGTCAGTTGTAGATCTGGGAGAAGACCATGGGCTGTAAATTCAGTACTGATCAGCTTAAACACCAAATACTCTGTCCATCAACAAGCCCTAAAGACCACAGTATTTCATGTTCAGACCCCACACTTGAAAAAATGATACAATATTCTGTTACGTCATGCTTCCAGTTTGGTTGTATTTAAAATATTGTGACTTAGACCTATTCTAGGGCTATGGGTCATTCATAATAACTATATTTAAGCAGCAAAGAAAAGGCCACATGTATACATAGACCTTCCTCACAGCGGATGGCCCTGTATGGTTACTGTTCTCTCTGGGGGACATTTCTTATCCTGCTCCTCAGAGAATAAAAATTCTTCTGTCTTCTGCACAGAAGGGTCTCAGGGTCTGTCTAGGGTCTCAGGTGGGTATACCTTTAAAAAAAAACCAAAAGAAAAGGATGGTTTTAAGAAGGACAGGTTAGTTCAGGCAGAAAGATAGTGAATATAGAGGTTTATTTCTAGGCCAAGATTTAAACCAAGGGGACAACATCATTAAGATTTAAGCCAAGGGGACAAAGTCCTTATGACACTTTGGATCCTTTTAAATGCCATGGGGTAATTGTGCTCTAGGTCCTATTTTTAGACTCCTCTACTTACTCATGTCCTCAGGCCCCAAGAAAATACTCTCATCCTTTTCTTCCCCTGAACATAATATCCTTCATTTAAGTTATTTCTCCTAGCTATAATAACTGCTACTTAACTTTTGGAAATCTCCCGTAAAGGAAAGTGATGGTTGTTCCAGGAAGAGCATCATAGATATCAGTAAAGCGCCTCTGAGTAGGTCCAGGTGCCCTCTTTTGACCTTGCAGTTACTGGAACAGTTGGGAACAGAGATCCTGAGAGGTAATTTCAGGAAGTTAATATATCCACAGTTCTTTGTACAAAAGAAAAGTGACAAGAGAATATCAAGAAGGTCATCTGACTCTTTCAAAAAAGATGGAACAGGGAGTTCCCTTTGTGGATCAGCAGTAATGAACCTGACTCATATTCATAAGAATTCAGGTTTGATCCCTGGCCCTGCTCAGTGGGTTAGGGATCCAGCATTGCCATGAACTTTGGGGTAGGTTGTAGATGCAGATCAGATTCTGGGTTGCTGTGGCTGTGGCGTAGGCTGGCATCTGCAGCTCCAGTTTGACCCCTAGCCTGGGAACTTCCATATGCCACATGTACGGCCCTAAAAAGTAAGCAAGTAAGTAAATAAATAAATAAGGAGCATAGAGGTTGAAAATGGAGTGGCTTGGGTACTATTTTTGTGGTAATCAGTTTTTAACTTTCTTCATCATTTCTAGGTTGTTCAAGTCCTGATTGCCCTGTTAAACTTGAGTTTGGGAACAGTCATAATGAGTGTCACATTGTCATATCAAAACCTGGAATACTTTTTCCTTTTGGTGTGTATAGGGTATACAATTTTGGCGTCAGTGATGGTGAGTAGAACACCTTCTGACATCTTTGGAGGCAGCCTAACATAGTTAATATCCTGAGCTTTGGAATCATATCCTAACCCTATCTTGTCATTCTGTAACTTCCGGAAAGATATCTAACCTCCTCTTGACCCAATTTCTCATATTTAATGTGGGAATAATAGTATGGAACTCAAAGAAAAGCTTGGCAGATTGACTGTTTAATATGTATCAGTCAGCACATATTGCAGCAGCATGTAGCAAAAGACCCAAACCAGAATGAATTGAAAGCATCAGTCATTTCACAAGAAGACTAGTCATTACCAGGGCTGGTTAATTCAGGAGTACAAAGTCCTCACCGAGCACAGCCATCATACCATTTCAGACTTATTAACACATCTTATTGTTCGTAAGAGACTTGTGTGCATGAATGCTTTTTATTCCCAAGGCAACTATGGGCAAAGGTAATGGATTTGCCATTACTGGCTTGGACTATTCAAAATTCACCTCTCTGGCTGGACATTTCCGAGAGCCTCTGAATAAAATGAAGGTTTTGTTAGCAAGAAAGAAAAGGAAGCATGACTGGTATGCAAGCAATTTATATTCAACTATCAAATTTTAGCAAGTGGAATTGCTATTGGATAAATTTTGTCTTGTAAATTCAATATAAGAAAGTTTTAAAAAATTCCCAAAACAAAATGGAATATTGTCTTTGTGCAAGTTGAGAATGTAAATCGTATGAAGGGTCAAGTTTTACCTACTGAGAAGAGGAAAATTAATTTACAAAGTGGGTTTTTGTTAGAGTCAGGGAACCTATTCAGCCATTGTGGGTTTCCATTTATCTACAAAACTGAGAATGAGAGTTTTGAGTTTTATTACAGAGATGGCTTTTTTGTTCCTCCTCACCTGTTAATAGCAGAAGTACAAGATTTGAAGATCAGCAAATGCTGTTCTACTTCTGGTCAGTTTGCAATGCTTTATATCTCCAATAATTCTGATGTCAGTGATAGCTTTTATTCAACTCTTACCATGATTTAAACACTCTGTTAAATGCTTTTATACACACAATTACATTTCAAACCATCATCACAGATTTTTGAAAAAGTATTCATCATCGACCTCATTTATAGATGAAGAAATGAAGACTTAGAAAGAAGAAGTAATTTGCCCAAGATTACACAATTATTTGGTACAGGAATCAGGGCCCAAGTAGGGTCAGTCTGATTCCAGTATTGCACACACCTAACCGCTGATTTTCTGCCTTCCCTTTCATTTCCTTCTCAAGACCAGCTCTGAATCCAGTTTTCATAATTTATGCCCTCTACACATGTTTGGTACATTATCAGGAACTGCAGGAGCTGTGTTTGTAAACCGATGTGTCACTCAAGACCATTGCTGATATCTTGCTGGATGAGCCTTGCATAATTAGCAGAATTTTTTTGCTGCTTACCTTCAATGATTCTTTCAACCTATTTCCAGACCTCCCTGTAAAGGACCTACTTTTCTTCCTTCTGCAGTACAAGCACCAATAGCAAGAACCCTGTAGCCTCCGGTACAGTTAAATGTCATTTATTAGAATCCTATGCAATTATCCCCACCTTAGTCTATTTGTTTAAGTTTGCTTTCGTGTGCTTTTGAAACATTATAAGGTTTTATTCATGTATGTGGATATTGCACATTCCTTGTTAAGATTTTTTTCTCTCAGAAACTTCATTTATTTGTTTGCTATGGTAAATGACGTTTTCTTACTAAATTTTGTCTTCAAACACACAAACACACACGTTTATAAAATGCAAATATGAAATTTTTGAATATAATGCTTTTTCCATGTGCCTTCCTGAATTTTGCTAGAGACTAAAGCACTTTTTAGTTGATATACTTGAATGTTTGTAGTATATAACATTTCATATTTAAACAATTTTAAGCATTTGCTTTAAATGTCTTTCTTATATAATTATTTTAGATAATATACTGCAAGTAGTAATTACATACTAGTCTACATTATTATCTTGATTTTGACTTTAATGAGATTGCCTAGTGTTTCTCCATCAAATATGATAAAGACTGTTAGACTGAGACAGATGTTTCATCATGTTATGAAAAATACAACTCTTCATACTTTATAAATGTTAAAGTCAAGAATAATGTTGAGTTCTATTAAATGTCTATCAATATTGTAGTCATGAATAACAATTAGTATGTGGATTTTCTCCTGAAATCTATTAATTTCATAAATTATAATACATTTTCAATATTAAAATATCTGGACATTTTAAGAAATATCCCCACATGTTCATGATTCATTTCATAAAGTATGATGAATGATTCTTCCAGCTATTTTTTTCCAGAGATGACTTCATTTACATTAATCATATCAGTGCTATGGTACCTGGAAATTTGTTGAAGAAATTTATCAAGCTGTTTAATTACATCAGTCTTTTTTGGTATTAATATACAATGATTGAAACTTCTGAAATCAAACCCAGATATCCAAACAGTTAAATAATTCAAAGCAGGGAGTCCAATCGACTTGACTCCAGCCATTTCAGCTAAATGGAAAATGATTACTTTGGAGTTCCCATTGTGGCATAGTGGTAGCAAATCTGACCAGGATCCCTGAGGACGCAGGTTCAGTCCCTTGCCTCGCTCACTGGGTTAAGGATCCCGTGTGGCCATGAGCTGTGATGCAGGTCACAGACACAGCTCAGATCTGGTGTTGCTGTGCCTGTGGTATAGGCCTGCAGCTACTGCTCTGATTTGACCCCTAGCCTGGGAACTTCCATATGCAGCATGTGCAGCCCTAGTATATTCTAATCATCATCTAATATGGAATTACATGTTTTCATTGCTATTATTTTATTTGCAGCTCTTAATAGTCACTTTAAATAGAAATTATCTTTAATATCATTAAATTTTGGTACTGTTTTGGGGTTACCTCATATCAGAAATTTAGGAGCATCCTTATATTTCGTTGCCCTTAAACAGTTTAAATACTTTGTAGTTAAACATTTTTTTGAAAGACATGGTAAAGTCTCCTGTGGTTCCATCTGGTGGAATTTCTCTATTATTTCTGAGGAAAGGGGATTATTATTTACAAACTTGTGTGTTTCTCCCAATATAACTGGCCTGTTTAGCATATTCATCACATTTAGAGTAAGTTTTAATAAACTATGGCTTCAAGTATTTGTTTAAAGTTTTTTACCTGCATTTTTCCTCTTGTTACTAGTTTATTATTTCAGGGTCCTTGTCAATTGCAGCAGGAACTAAACGGACAAAAGGTCTGGTGAGTGATGCTTCCTCCTCATTTGTTCCTAAAGAAGGATTAACCAAGTACATATTCCGCCAGAGAGGAAAACAGATTTTGTTTGTTTTTTTAAAATCAGAGGTGGTTAAGTTTTACCTAGTAGAATGGATCCTTTGAAAACTGGATGATAACAGAATTATCAACTGGAGACTGAATAGTGTGGGAAGGTAGTTGCTGAGAGGGTATTTATGAAAATGCAGAGAATTCAATTGGGATTAGTTAAACAAGGCCTGTAGCTTGAGATCTAGCCTAAGGTAATGGCACCAAGTACTGGTGTGGCAAATATTTATTGACTTACCGATTAAACTGTGTCCAAAAAGGAATGGATACATGTATATGTATAACTGAATTACTTTGCTGTACATCTGAGACTAACACAACTTTGTAAGTTAACTGTACTGCAATAAAGTTTTTTTCGAGAAATAGGGACTAAACTGTGTATTCCAACTGTATGCAGAAAGGATTCAGATTCAGTTTGCAGTGAAAAAAATTTACACTAAGGCTATTTAAATAAGAAGCAGCAAAATTAAAACGTAACTTTCCTGCCAATATGTCTTTCACAAGCCAATAAAAGGCCAAAGCCCAGATCTCAACAAACATTTTTCTTCTGGCTAAAGACTATATTTCAGTTTTCATTGACCAGAGGACAAATATCAAACTAAGGAGCATGGCCAATATTGTTAATTTTTCCATTTCTGATCTCAGCCTGTCCTCTAGCATCTCTCCTCCAGTTATAACTGTTATAAATCTACCTTGTGTCAATTTTTAGTGTACAGCATAGTTACCCAGTATATATACCTTCTGATATACATATATATGTGTGTATATATATACATTCTTTTTATAGACATGTAAAAAGATATATACCCATATATATACATTCTTTTTTATATATACCTTCTTATATGACCCATATATATACATTCTTTTTCTCATACTATCTTCCATCATGTTCTGTCCCAAGAGATTGGATATAGTTCCCTGTGCTGTACAGTAGGATCTCATTGCTTAGCCATTCTCAATATAATACCATCTACCACCCCCAAACTCCCCATCCATCCCATTCCTTCCCCCCTCCCTCTTGGCAACCACAGGTCTGTTCTCTGTGTCTGTGATTCTGTTTCTGTTTTGTAGACAGCAGAAATTGACACAACACTGTAAATCAACTACAATTAAAAATAAATCTACCTTGTGCTACAGCCACACTAAGCTTCTCATACGTTCTTGAAGAATTTTAGTTCTTCTGAAAGTCTCCATAACTTCACATAGAGAGGATAACATAGGAAAAGCAGTAAGCAGAAGGAGAAAGTGTGCAGAAGACATGGAGGCTGTCAGGCAAGGAGCGCTGAGAAAATAATAAGTCAGGCACCTGAAGTGGAACGTGAGAAGGAGGTGGACACCTGCAGGAAAGTCCAGCTAAAGTGCCAAAGATACTGAAAACCCCGCTAAAGGGATTAGAGTTTATCTCTTGTGCCTCTGGGAATTTTCTGGAGGATGTAAGCTTGGGAATAAGGGGGTCATATTTGGGTTTTGGCAGGAGGTTAGAGTTGAAACTGCTCTAAGGAAAGAAAAATCAGGGGACTGTGGCCATCATCAAGAGAGAGCAGATGGACTGTGGTAGGTAAGAAGTGGCGGGTGTAAAGTTATGGGTAGAGACATATCTGGGGATGTTGTTGGACTGTTTAATTGGTTTTCATTTCTTTTCTAGGTCCGGGGCAGCCTAGGACTGAACATCACCAGCTCTGTCTCGGCTGCCTTAGGGATCATATTGCTTTCATTCAGTTTTCTTGTTTCTTCCTTTGAATATGCCTGTGGAAGAGATACAGATTTGGATAACTGTTCAATGATCCTGTCTATTTTAATAGTGAGTGCATCTGCTTTTCCTGGGATGCTGTGGTGGGAGCAGGACCCTGGGCTCCAGCAAAAGTCACAATCAGTGTTCTCTCCTCGACAAATCACTTTGGAAAAGATGGACACTGACTCAAGTGTATATATAACTATATGTATATATTTATATATGTGTGTGTTTTATATATATAAAACTATATGTAACTATATATATATATGTATATGTGTGTGTGTGTGTGTATTTATTTTTAGGGCCACACCTGTGGCATATAGAGGTTGCCAGGCTAGGGGTCGAATCAGAGCTACAGCCGCCGGCCTACACCATAGCTGCAGCAACACAGGATCCAAGCTGCATCTGTGACCTATACCACAGCCCATGGCAATACCAGATCCCCAACTCACTGAGTGAGTCCAGGGATCGAACCCACAACCTCATGGTTACTAGTCAGATTCGTTTCCACTGCACCACAACAGGAACTCCTAGACTGTAACCATAAACAAGTCCTTTTGCCTATTTTGTCTGCCATAACTAATTGAAGAAACATAAACATCATTGAAAAACAGACCATTTATATTTTATGTTCCCATCTGTTTACTCCCATCTGGTTATTTGAGGCTATTCTAGGTATAAAATGCTTTATATTAATATATTCAAACAGTGTCTGTTGTCTTGTACAAACACAGATACCACTTTTGCAGCTTGAACTTGTTTAAGTACACAAAATTTTAAAAAGCAAAAAAAAGATTAGGTTTTGTACCTTCCTACCTCTCATCCCTCTATTATTTGATAATTTTCCATGTAATTATTTGGAGGAGAAATCTTACTTTCAGTTTCTGAACTTTTCTCCATTTATAGCCTTATAGGGCACCCCATGACTGGGATGAAATCTGCTGGTTTCATTGGCCAGGAACCATGTAGTCAGTCACATGAGGCTTTGCAGTGGGTGTGGGGTAAGATCCTTGAGGTTAGGGAAGTGGCCTGCCTTATTTGCAGCTCTGTCTTCTGTGCCACAAGTCCTCAACCATAGAGACTACAGAATATGTTGAAGAGATGAGTAAACAAAGAAATGGCGAGTGGTTCTTGAGGTCCACTTGAGTCAGTGTCATTTATGTCCTTATTCTTGATCTATTATTGGCTTTTGCACAGGTGCTATTCCTATTCATGGAGAGCAAAAGAGAGAATGTTTAGACTGAATAGTACCAGACATCCATTCAGGCACCCAATTCATATTTTTAAGAATAAAAGTAAGGCCCAATTTTTTCAAATTGTACCATGTATTTTGGCTAAAGATTAGACCTAAAGCCAGTCCTCTGGGGAGACAGATTAAAGACCCACTAGCTTGGCTTCATTGTTACATCAGTTTCTCATTGTTGCTGTAACAAATTTCTACAACATAGTAACTTAAGACAACATACATTTATTATCTTTACAGTGTTGAAGGTCACAAGTTTGGAATGGTTCTCACTAAGCTAAAATCCAAGAATTGGCAGGGCTGTATTCCTCTCTGGATACTGTCAAGGGAAATCAGTTTCCTTGCTGTTTCCAAATGCTCAAGGCTGCTTACACTCCTTGGCTTCTTGTCCCATCCTCTCCCTTCACAGCGAGCAGAGCAGCATTTTCAGATCTGTCTTGGATTTTGACTCTTCCACCTCCTGCTTCAACTTACAAGGATTCTGTAACTATTTGGGGCTCACCTGGTTAATCTAAAATAAGCCCTCCATCTCAAGATCAGCTAATCAGCAACATTAATCCCTCCGCAAACCTGATTCTCCTTGGCCACGTAAATAGACATACTGACATATTCACAAGTTCTGGGCATTAGGCTGTGGACTTCTTTGCTCTGTTATTATTCTGTCTACAGATATCACCCTCCCTACAGTTACTAAGATGTGAGATCACATTATTGTCTCAACTATATGGAATTCCTAGTGTTTGAAAGAACTAATTTGGTAGCTGTCTTTAGGACCTCTTCCTCCCTTTCAGAGCATTTTCACATTCTGTATGTACAGTATCACTAGAAGTGGAAGGCGGAGAAAATGATTATTTTATTAGTGAAAAAGAGTGAGAGAATAAGTGACACTTAGCAAGCCAAGAATTTGATAGGGGTGTGGCCACAGTTGGGAGCCAGTATTTCTGATGTCTGGCCAGTTTTGCTTCTCTTGTGGCCTTCTAATCAGTGATCCTGTTTTTAACTTGTCATCTCTAATCCTTTACATTTCCTGTTATGAATTTGGCCCTAGGGTATGAATGCTATGGTGCTCATTTTAACCCTGCTGGAGTTCTGCATTGCTCTATCCCTCTCTGTGTTTGGATGCAAAGTAACCTGTTGTAAATCTCGTGGGGTGAGTATCAGGCTTCCCTGGAAGACGGCTATGTTCATTTTATATTGCTGCGTAATAAATTGCACAAACTTAGTGGCTTAGAACAAACATTTATTATCTCTCAGTTTCCAGGGGTCAAGAGCCTGGGCACAGCTTGGGTGGGTCCTCTGCTCAGGGTCTCCCAAGGCTGTAATCAAGGAACTGCCTCGAGCTGTGGCCTCAGCTGAGCATGGTCCCTGTTCATATGGCAGAATTTATTTCCTCTCGGCTCTGGAAACTCATGACAACTTACTTCTACTTTGAGGGAAGCAGGAGAGCAAAAGTCTCTGGTGCTTTAAGAGTCTTTTAAAGGGTTCACATGATGAGGTCAAGTCCATCCAGGATAATGTCCTTTTTGATCAACTGAAAGTCAACTGATTAGTAAGCTACTCATAGGAATGATGTCCCATCATAAATAAGGGTCCTACCCATCACCGAAGGAGGGAATCATACAGAGGATGTGTCCCGGGGTGTCACCTTAGAATTCTGCCCACCACAATGAATAAAGAAAAGCCATGTTTCTCCATCCTTCCTGCTTCTACGGCTACCCCCCTTAGTCCAGATCAGAGAATACTTCACAATGTAGAGGTCCCCAGAGACAGCCAGATTGTCCCCCATTGTCCTATGAGAGAAACCTTCCCTGGGCTACTGAAGACAGTCAGGTCTTCAGACCTCTCTGTCAGTGTTACACCTGCCTGTTCTCTTGCCTTGAGACCTGCAGCAGATCCTCCTGGCTGTTAAGAAGAATGTCTGGAATGGGAGGAGAATGGGAGAAGAGAAGAGCCTAGGAGGCACTAGGAAGAATAGGACAAGTATACATACCATTCCAAGAATTAAGGGTTCCTAGGTGAGAAAATGGATGTTAAAACCCCAAGAACTGTTCATTAATTTCATTACCCAAAGGACCATGGCAGACAAAGCCCAAAGCCAAATAACAGTAAGTCTGATGAGATTATTTTCTGGCATTTTCTACACCATGCTATGCCTCTTTACTTTCTTTGGGGGCTTCCATGATACACCCACAACCCCCAACCCCACAGCGCTTCTGCACAAAAGAGAGACTAAATCAGGTTAACTCTGTTGGTGGAATTCTGCATTATAAGACCCTAGAGGCTAGAGTTTCTCAGCAGCTTCTAATGATTTTGTAATTTCATGAAGCAAAGCATTTTATTTTCTTTCAGTGAAGCACTGGACAAGGGAGTAAACTCCTTAGTAACATTCACATTGTAGTATCTAGGCCTATGTTTCCTTCGCCTCCTAAAGTAGCTACAGAGCTGGGGAATGTTGATCCCACTAATCGCACTGGTGACAGAATTGCAGAGTGTGAATCCCAAAGAACAGTGGCTTGGGGCATATCATGCCTAGGTCTTTATCTCATCTCAGTTCTCCCACCCTCCCCCTCCCCCTGGACACCCCACTTCACAATGAGTTTGTGGAAGAAGGACCATCATTTTCCTTAGTTAGCTGATGATTCCTGCCATTCTGGGTCACTGTGGTTTGTACAATGTTTTATTCATGGCAAGCAAGTCAGTAATTAGGGTATGTGGTTGCCATCAATATGAGCAATATGGTTTGGAAGAAGAGCTCTACGTTTTCCAATAATACTGTGGTTCACCCAGCTCATTAGGTGTCATTGTCCACATGTAAGATCAATCCGCTTGTAAGACCACAGCAACAGCTATCAGCATCTCATGCCAAAAGCTATCACTGATTTTTTTTTCTTAGCTGTAGCCTGATCTAAAGAATGCACGAGAAACTCCACAAAATAGATTTTGAGACTGAATCCAGAGAAGAAAGCATAGGCTCTGATAATGATAACCCTGTGTAGATAAAAAAAGAGAAGACCTGAGGTTATTTGGTGGACTCACCCATGGCATTCTGATTGATTTCACAGGTTGTGTTCATTCTGCCGTCAAATGTTCACATGGCAGAAACAGCACCTCCTGCACCATTTACAGGAGGTTTGATACCACCAACGGATCAACAGAAAAATGTTCCAGAAAATCTGTCCCTACAGTAATGCAAGAAACCTGCTTGGGAAAGTACCAGGATCCAACTCTGACTTTAATATATATATGTAAAATTCTGAGTCGTGTTCTTATTTTCCCTAAGAACTCAACAGTTTTCTTGGCCATCTCTTTATATGCAATAAAAGAGTTTAAATAAATAAATCATGCATTTAATGAATAGCATGCCCTCTTTTCATATATATATGTACATATATAATTTTCTTACAATATTTTCTTTATCCATACATCTCTTGTTGAACTCTGAGATTATTTCCTGTCTTAGTTTTGTGAATTATGCTTCAGTAAACATGGAGAGGTGGATATCTCTTTGAGACAGTGATATTTCCTTTGAATATAGAGTTGACCTTTGAACGTCATGGGTTTGAACTGTGCGGGTCCACTATAATCAGATTTTTTTCAGTACATATACTAGAAAATTTTTTGGAGATTTGCAACAATTTGAAAAAAAAACTCACAAATGACATGGCCCAGGGCTGGGGAGCTCAACCCTCTTTGGGGGTAATCTCTGCAATTGTAATTATCCTCCATTTGTAGGTCAACCACCTGGAGACATGAGTCTTGACCATACCTTGTCTCTGTCCTTCCTCACAGACACTATGTCAGGTTCCTAGCCCACTGAGCCACAATGGGAACTCCTGCCCCACCATCTCTGAATCTCAAAGCCTTTCCTTTTAGATACAAAACACGTATTTGACAAAATTCAACATTCTTTCATGGTAAAAACTCATGAAATTAAGTATAGAAGAAACGTTATCTCAACATAATAAAGCCATTTGTAACAAGCCACAGCTAACATAATACAGGTTCCCCCCTTTATCCAAAAGTAGAGTGTTTCTATGAAAACTTGTGTAAGTTAAAATGCCGTAAAGCAAAGAAGCAATTACCTTTTTTCATAAAATCAAAATTCTCTCCAGATCTCTTTTGGTTAGAGAAAACAGGTACTTATGTAAGTCTTTCATAAAAACAAAGTGGTATAAAGTGAACTTTCAAAAAGCAGGGGGAATCTGTACTCAGCAGTGAATGGGTGAAAGTTTTCCCTCCACGATCAGGACTAAGACAAAGGTCCCACTCTTGCCACATCTATTCCATATAGCACTGCATGTCTTGGGCAGAGCAATTAGACAAGAAACAGAAATGAAAGGCACCCAAATCAGAAAGGAAGAGTTAAATGGCCTCTGTTGGCACATGACTTGATTTTATCTATAGAAAACCCTAGAGACTCCACCCCCCCCCAAAAAAAGAAAAAAAAAAACCTTAAAACTAAAAAACTCAGTTAAGTTGCAGGATACAAAATCAAGTTACAAAAATCATCTGTGCATCTATACACTAACAATCAACTATCTGATAAAGAAATTAAGAAGGCAATCCCATTTATAATAACATCAAAAAATAGTATACTTAGGAATAAATGCAATCAAGGAGGTGAAAGATGTGTAAATGAAAATTACAAGACATCAGTGAAAGTGTTTGAAGAAGATGTGAGTAAATTGAAAGATACCCTGTGTTCATGAATTCCATTAGTTAATATTGTTTGAAAGATACCCTGTGTTCAGGATTTCCATTACTTAATATTGTTAAAACATCCACACTACTCAAAGTGATCTAAAGATCAAATGCAACCTCTATCAAAATTTCAACAGAAATAGAAAAAAAAAACAATACTAAGATTCATATGGAACTACAAAAGACCCCAAATAGCTAAAACAGTATAGAGCAATAAGAACAAGGCTGGAGGCATCACACTTGCTGATTTCAAAGTATATTAAAGCTACTGTGATCAGAGAAGTATGGTACTGGCAGAAAGGCATATAGACCAATGGAAGAGAATAGAAAGCCTTGAAATAATCCACATATTTATGGTCAAGTGAGTTTTGACAAGGGTGTCAGGAGCACACAATGGGTAAGTGTAGTCTTTTTATTATAAGGTATTGGAAAACCTGAATATCTGTATGTGGAAGAATGAAATTAGACCTTTATCACACAATGTATACAAAAATCAACTCAAAATGGACTAAACATAAGACCTGAAACTCTAAATATCCTAGAAGAAATTTCAGGGCAAATACATATATTTTTGAATTAAAATATGTCCCTTGGTTTAAATTTATAATGTACCATATGGTAAACACAGAAAAGATTGTCACTTTCTTTTGATTGCCTGTGGTTAAGGGGAAAAAAAAGAATAATCAACATCTAAATTTGAGATATGGTTTGAACAAAGCTGACAATGCATTTGGCTTCCTTTTGAACCTCTTTAAGGTCAGCAATTTGTTTTTTACTGAGAGATTTGTTGAGGTTGCTACTATTCATGTGATTTCTAGGAACTTAAATAATTTTGATTAGCTTGTAAGCCTGATGATATCAGACATTTTTCATTCTTCATGTCCGGTAAGTACATAGCTTTGGACAGAGGAAGCAACTGTGAAAGTTGCTTGTGGTACCCCCTGAATCTTATTATTGTTAATCTCAGCAAGACGTGGTGTTGTTCCCCAGCGAAAAAGGGCAAGACAGCTTGTTCTTGTCCTTCTTAGGTACCAGATAGAGCTTCACCAGAATCAGTGCCTAACTTGCTCCTACCTCTTGAGTGAACATCTTCAGCTTAGCCAGGTGCGGCTGACCATCAAGAGAAGGAGAGCCAAAACCTGGCCGGGGGTCTGGCACCTGATTGCCCCTTGTAGCAAAGCTATCACTTAAGGTGGCTCCTTTCCCCTGCTACGAGCAACTGAGAGCCTCAACCTGTACTTATTACCTTTGAAAACTGATTTTTTCCCTTAAATTGTGTTTTCTGCTTAAAAATCTTTAGCTCATAAATTTGATTAAGGATGAGAGAGAAATGAAAATTTTCTGGTATTATCTCTGGATCTGAAGCTACAGAAGCTGTGTCCACACCAAGGTCTCCAAGTGACCTGAATTACATATACTTATATATATAATTTATATATATATGTAATATGTACATATACACACAAATATATAACATAGGTATAAAATATGTTATATGTTATAAATTCCTGTATTTTCATGTATGATATATACTATTTCATATATTAAAATTTCATATATTTCATTTATACACATTATATATATTTCATATATATATATATACATTTTATTATTTTTCTTAAGTTATGAAGCCCTGGCAAGATCTGAGTGTAAGATCAGAATTCTTTCTTTGTTAATGAAGACCATCAAAAAGCAAAATTATATTTGGACTATGAAGTTTTATTATTTAGCCTTTGGTTATTGAGAGCAAGAAGTTCTCAATATTCCATTAGGTAATCAAGCCTGGGTTATGAAACCATTTAGGCTAATTAAATCATTATTAAAGAAACCGCTCTGAGGTGAAGTCACCAAAGTAGTTTGGGATTCTAAACAGCTCATCATAAATTAGAGCAGCTTGTCATAAATGAGAACAGTATCTTGACCTTGAGTGAATCTCCAGACATTCATGCATCGCCAGAGATAAAAAATAGAACTTTTCCAGTACTGCTGCAAATTAACTTCATCTCTACAACATCTTTTTTCAATAAATGTTTATTGAGCATCTGTTTTCTGGAGAACTGGGGTTAAGGCAATAACAAGTTAATTTTAAAAAGGATGTTCCAGGAGTTCCTGCTGTGGCACAACAGGATCAGCGGTGTCTTGGGAGCGCTGGGACACAGGTTCCATCCTCAGCCCAGCACAGCAGGTGCAGTTGCTGCTTAGGTTGCAAGTGCAACTTGGATCTGATCCCTGGCCCAGGAACTCCATATGCCATGGGGTGGCCAAAAAGAGAAAAAAAGACAATATAAATAAAATAAAAATGTTGTTCCACATCTTTATGCAAAGAGATTATACATGCAGAGATTTATCTGTATGTAGCATATACATAAATTTGTCTGTCAATCCTTTTCTTTAGGCTATCTATACAGGAATGAAAAATTATACCCCTGTATAAGTTTTCACTCATAGTTAAAAAGAAAAGAAAAAAAAAATAGAGCAATCATCAATGCAGAGATTCAGATAAGGGGGGTGGGAATTCAACATCACACATTTTTTTTGCATTTAGTAATTTGTGTCATTCCGGTCCTGAGAACTAAGCCAACCTTCATGGAGTTCCCTAACTCCTATTTTTTTTTTATCAGGAGAGTTAATGTATGGAATTAAGTGCCGAACCCACAGTCCCCTGACATAACATTCAAGCTGTGTTCCTGGGTTCCTTCTGGCATTCCTCCAAGGAAAAGGAGGAAGCTTGTGGAAATGAATTGACCAGCTGCCTGCTGGCCCTGCTCTAACACACTTGCCCAAGACATCAAAATCAGCTTCCAAAAATACTCAATGCTAAGGAATCAAAAGGGCACAGATACTCGGTTTCACAAAACTCTCTCAAGGGGAAAGTCTGTTAAATTTGTACAGGTTCTACTGAATCCTCCCCATCTACTTCCCATCCAGTTTCAGTGCCCTTTCCTGCAGCTGTCCAATCTTTCTTCAGAGTGAAGATCTATCATTAGAGAGAGAGAGAGAGGGCAGCGACAGAAGATGACTCTGTGGTAGGCAACCACCAACGAATGCCAACAGCCTCTTTCAGCCTGTCCAGAATCTGAGGAATTGGAAAAAGAAAAACATATATTGATAGCAAAAAAAAGATATTTTTCTAAGTTCCTTATTAGTGTTATTAGCTATATATTACCAAATTGTTCTTAGAAAGCAGCGTAATCATGATTACAACTATTATTACTGTGGTTAGCTTTGTAATATTAAATGTTGTTAATTATCAATATTACCAGTTCTACTGAAGTGGAGCAGGACCCTATTGTCCTTCCCCTCAGTACCCTCTACCTGCCCTTTGTCTGTAGAAAAACTTTAGTCAATGAATAAGTTTAATCAGAGAAATGAGAAAATATAGGAGCAAAGAAAATAGTCGAATGAGACCAAATAAAAGTAGTTTAGCCATTAAGCAAAGTTAAGGACCTCTGCCTATAAAACTCAGTTGGGGGGGGGTCGACTTTTGGATAGAGGTCTGCTCCCCACCCCACCCCCAGTTGTTGGTTTCTGAAATAAAGCAAACTTTCCTTTCCACCAAGCTTGTCTCTTTATTGGCTTTAGAGCAATGAGGAGCCAGACCCGACTTTCAGTATTACTATTATTAGTTACTTATTATTGAAGGCAGAATAGGCGTTGGAAACAGAAGAGGCCCTCTATAAGCATCTTCTCTAATCTTTATTAAAAAAAAAAAAAATCTCCAGTGTTGCTACTGTTCCCCTATTCAACAAACTGAAAAACGGAGGCTCAGGGAAGATCACAGACTTGTCTGATAACGTGAAGCTCGTAGTACTGGAGTCAAAGGAGGCAGTTTACACACAGATCTCTGTGACTCTCTTATTCTCCAAATCAGTAGTTAGAGATTTTTCTGAAGAGCTAGGCATTTAGAAAAAAAAAGAAAAGAAAAAGGGAAGTGTAAGCAGTTTTCACAAATTATCAACAGACTAAGTATCACATCCTCTTAGCTGTAAACACTGGACTAAGGAAAGGCCAGTGACTTTCAGAAGATGAAGACGGGTAGAAAATTCTGCCAGGACTGCGTGAGAACCCGGAGTTAAAATCCTGTGGGAGTTTCTTACCGCTCGGCTAGAGCCAGCTCGCCCGTCCGTAGGCACAGGTAGGCAGTGCTGAGAGGCCCTTTCAACTCACCAGTCCCTGCGTGCTTCCACGGGAGGGGATCTTCGACTTGAAGCTCCTTGAGTGTTTTGGGAATAGAATGGACAAAGGGAAGCGGTATCTGGTTTTTGTTGTTTGTGCTGTTTTCTAACTTCATGATCTTGTTGAGCCCCTTACCTAAAGTCACATGATCTAGCTCTTGCCTTTTCAGAGGTTCTCGGGCTGTGTGCAAAGTCCATGGGCTGAGAATGGTTCAGTGAAGAGCTCCAGGTGTAAGCAGGTCTAGAAAAAGAGGTTTCCACATATGCAAGTTTTTTGTTTTGTTTTGTTTTTGTCCTTTTAGGGCTGTTCCCATGGCATATGGAGGTACCCAGGCAAGGGGTCAAATCGGAGGTGTAATCACTGGCCTGCACCACAGCCACAGCAATGCCAGATCCAAGCATCATCTGGGACCTACACCACAGCTCACGGCAATGCCGGATTCTTAACCCACTGAGCGAGGCCAGGGATCAAACTTGTGTCCTCATGGATGCTAGTCAGATTCGTTTACACCGAGCCACGATGGGAACACCCACATATGCAAGTTTTATGTGACCATTGGCCTGTGAACATTGAGACCTTTCCAGATTCATTCAGCTGCCTCCCCAGGATGTGTTCATTATCTATAATGAGTCACTGGGCCAAACAATACGGAAAAATATTCATGAAACTCAGGTTTTGTGGATTTCCCAGCTCTGTTAAGACCGGTGTTCTCCCCTAGAGGACAGGTCAGGTCTAGACTCATGGGCAGATACTGGCTTACAGTTTGGGAAGCCAGACCCAGGAGCTCTGTACATTTTAAGAGGTGAATTTATTTTCTCTTCCAACACAGGAATTGCCACTATGATCTCACCACCCATGACCAATGAGAACTTTTTAGTTCTCACACCAGGTGGTATCAACTTCCTCAAAACAGAGAAATCCAAACCCACCAACCAGAAGCAAGATCGTGTGAAGAAATGTCTAAAGGCAGAGGTCAAAGTTCTTGCGGTAAGCCCAATTCAGAATGTGCTGGAGTGGGATTGAGAGGCACAGGGAAAATTAGGTGTGTCTTGGGACCAGAGGTCTATTGTGAGTGTGGAGATTTAAGTTTTGCCGGAGGGATTCCAATTTGATGGAGACCACTTAGAGAGCCACGTGACCTTCCCCAGACCTTTTCCAAACAAGATGATATTTAAAATATTTTTCCCCTTTCTGAATATCAGGAATTAAGTTCTGGATGTTTCATTTTAGTCTTTTTGCAGTACAGTGCTTCTCTATGTTTTCTTTTTGAAAAGACCACTTTTATTGAGGCATAATAGGTATACAAAAAGCTGCACATCTTTTTTTTTTTAGCAAAAGTGATTGTACATAATTACATGTTTTATATACATTTTTCTGGGCTCACCAATTGCATGTTTAATAATCTGACTGACTTTTGGGAAGGGAATTTTTCCCTCACTGCAAAGCACAAGAAACTTAAACTTCCCTCCCCTCTTTTTCTCCTTCCCTTTTGAGAACAGAGGTAATACTTACCTTCTCTTTGTTTCTCTCCTCTCCTGCATGATTCATTAAAGAAACTCTATGAAATGAAGAGAGGAGGGGAGGGGAGACTATATCTAGCACTGGAAGGAAAGCACAGACCTCTGCTGTCTAGAATACATGATCCGAGGTGAGGCACTCCGTCTGACCGGTTTTTAGAACCTGGCAGGACTGATTTCTTTGCCTCAGGTATACAATCACGTGAGTGACTGGGAGACTCAAGAGACATAAGGTTTAAAGAACTGCTTGGTTAAAAGAGCCATAGACGTCAAAGAGGAAGACTTTACCCCTAAAGATGGAGCTTCAAGGTTCTCAGCTATAGAGATATGGACTTAAGGGGTCAAGGCGATGGCCGGAGGGCCGGGCTCTTTGCTGTATTCAGTGGGGTCTGGAGGATGGGTAAGAAGGGGCTTCCGCACTGCTGGCTCAAGTGAGTGGGAGGGCTTTCAGGTGCCCCCCTCCCCGTCCCCTTAAGAGGGAGAAGGAGAGTTGGTGATGATGAAATCAGCGAGTTGGGCACGACAGAGTCTCATAGTTGTCATGAGCTGGGAGCAAGGGTCGTGAGCAACAAGGACTAGCAAGGCAAAAATGCCTGAAGTACTGGCCAGGTGGTCCAAGACAGTAGTTTTCTGTGGCACAGCAGCATCTCCTCCAAAACATCCTTTCACGGTTCTCCCACCAGAGCCTTTACAGTGTCTGTATCCTTGCCCGGATTCTGGAGGAGTCCCGCGGGGAAGGTGCAACAAATGATTTCCAAATGCTGATTTGAATTCTGCATCTCCCTTCTTCTTCCCACAGACTATCCAGATCATGTTTGGGGTGATGATACTGAGTCTGGGAATCATGTTGGCCTCTGCTTCCTTCTCTCTGTATTTCACCCACGTGTTTTCCATCCTGGTGAATGCTGCTTACCCATTCATAGGAGCCTTTTGTGTGAGTAGAGATCCTCAAGAGGCCGAGATGGGGTGGAGGTGGGAACAAGGAGTCAGCTGTAGAACTTGTTCTCCTCTGTGTGTGGCCCAGGGAAGAACTGAATGGGGTGAGAGGGCAGAATTGACCCAATTTTAAAACGATTTCTTAACTGGCTCAAGTATAATTTATTTTGAAGATCACCTTGCTTTTCACCTCATTATCTTAAGCTGTGACGAGGCTAGCGGCTTCTATTTGGGTTTAGGCAAAAATCCATAAGGTAGGTTTCTCTACAGGTTTAGGCCAAAATCCATAAAGTAGGGTAGAACTGGGCAGGGCTTTGTCTACAGCGTCTAAAACAAGCACCAGTGAAAGATGCCAGATGCTTACAGGGAAACCCACGCAAGCTTGTGGGAATCATGGAAGAAGGAGCCTTTGAAAATGCTTTTTGCTGTATCAAATGGCATCCAGACACACTGAGCAGATGTCTGGGCTTTAGTGATGGCCTGGAAATTCTTCTGAAACAGCTCTAAGTCTGTGGTGTCAAGCGCAGCTTTCTTCTAGTTTGATGTGAGTGAGACTGTCTCACAAGCTTCTCTTTCATCGTTCATCTATCAGCCTCCCATCACCCAGTGGCAATCATTTGCCTTTCCCGCTCTTGTTCCTTTGTTGGATGCATCCAGAAACACCCCCCACCCCATTTCTTTGGTGCATTTTCCTTCATTTATCAACTAAAGTCCAAATCCAGTTTATTTGGATTTCAAAGGTCTTTTTCCAAGATGCCATCAGAGACACTCCATTACGTTTAGTCATTAGCTCTCCTTAGGTGCCACTAGACTTTCCTGGATGCTTCATGTCCTTAACGATGGTGATGGTTTTGAGTAGTCCTTTCCAGGATTTTTATAGACTATTCCTAAATTTTGGTTCCTCTGATTTTTTTTTTTTTCATATTGACTAGGGTAATGGACTTTTAGGTGGAAGATGACAGAGGTGCAGTGCCATATCAATGGTATATGCTATCAACATACTTTGTCACAGATGAAGTTGAGCTTGATCATGTGGAGGAGGTAGTGTTTGCTAGGTTTCTCCACTGAACAGTTACTTTCCTCCCTTTTCCTTCCATATTCTCCTCTGTGGAAACCGGTCACTAAGCACAGTGCACATTTGGAAAGGCATCTTGTCCAATTTTTAAGACCCAGGATTTACTGAGGAAGATATAAATGGCTTAATGGTGGGACCGCTGAAACTATAAGAAAAATTGTGTCCCATTTTTTTCATTGTCAAAGGATTTTCTGTGACTTGATTGCTACAGATACATTAGCTCATGAATACTCTAGAGCATGATTTTTCTGGTCACAGCCTTAAAGGTTTTCTGCCATCCAGCCTCATCCTTTCTTTCTTCTTAATCACCTTTCTACCCAAGACTTGAGAGCAACCAACTTACAATGTCTGTCTCTGTCCTCCCCTATCTGTTAACTTTCCCCATTTTTCCCCCAAACCATTGATTTCACGTTTCTCCCTAAATAATATCTCTAAAACTTTCTTCTCTCATTTAAAAAGTCCCTCCTTTCCTGGCTTTTTTAGGCCTTCATTGTGTTTACTGGGATATATCGCCACTCACATCTGCCTTCTCTCATGCCTTTCTGAATACTCTAGAAGCGAAAGGGATGTATCTGTGTATGCAATTTGGTTGTTCATTGGTTCCCCAGGGCTTTTCCCATGGGAATTTTGCATAAACAGTGTGATAATAACTATGTAGATTCATCTGTACATAGAAACTTACCTATTTTCTCTTCTTTCTGAGTAGTTCATCCTTTCTGGATCACTCTCAATCATTACAGAGAAAAAATCAACTAAGTTGCTGGTGAGTAAGAGAACCACAATCCACAATTAGACGGATCAACATGAAGCTTTGGGGAAACACGTTGAGGGTCAATCTCTCCACTTCGCAGAGCTGGAAACTAGGTTTCAGAGAAGATATCTGGCAGTTAGAAGCCTGGATCCTCTCTATTTCTGTCTAGTGCACATCCGTCCAAACACTGTTCCCTAAGTCCCAGTCTGTATTCGGGGTATTATATTCTACCCTAGACCAGTGCCCAGAAGTCTATTTTTTAGATAGTCCTCATAATGCCCTTTTGGTGGTAATGTACCTAACATTAGAACACCAATTAAGTCTCAGAGACAGAGTTTTGGGTGAAGCAGAAAGAACAGCCTTATTGCTTTGCCAAGGAAAGGGAGCCACAGCAGGCCAACACCCTCCAAACTCTGTCCTCCCTTAAGAGGGGATAGCAAGGAGTTTTATAGGTTTAGCTTGAAGGATGGGGTTATTGATTACGGTGTCTACATTTTTCTCCCAGATCATGTCAGAGTCATCAAGACCAGCATCAGGTGGTCCGGTGATGGTTTCTGGTGGTCTTCTGGGTTATCATTCCTTCACGTTTTCTCTGGAATGACGACTTCTTACAAAGAGAAGAGGTCTTAGGGGGTGTTCCTATTACAAAAGAAAGCGTGAGGTGCAATATAACTAGAAAGTAACCCTTAGTAAAAGAAAAAACAAAAGAAAAAGTAAAAAAAGAAGAAAAAGTAAAAGAAAGCAATTAAGCAAGGAAGAAATCATTTGTGAAAAGCCGGTTGGGGTAAGTTCATGAGGCTGAAGTTGAATGCTGTCTCAAAACACACCTAAATTATTCTGAGAAGTATCCACTCCAGGCATCATGACCGTTGCTGACCGTCCCGAGGCCCGGAAGCATGTGTTTTAGTCATTATTTTGAGAAACTGGGCTCTGGAGGAGAAAAATGCCCTGTCTGTCTTCTCCTGTGTCCCAAAGCGCCCACTCCTGAGTCCCTAAAAGAAGAGCCCCCTGAATGGGATTAAATAATATTTTAATGTATGGCTATTGGGTGTGCCCTGGACCACACCCACCTATAAATACACCTTCCAGAATGGTACTAATTCACGTCCACCTTCTGCAAGTTGGGATAGAAGGGCAGACATTTCTAAGATCAGTTTATCCGCATCCCTCACTTTATAAAGGTAGACATGAAACCCAGAAGAGAAGGCGAAACTGAGAAACTGGGCATTTGGGAAAACCGAAAGGGTCATAGGCAAATCTTCTGCTGTGATCTGTTTCCTCCAAGCCTCCTTTTTCTACCTCACCTTGCCACTCACGTATTACACCATCCTTGAGCTGAATCTAGATCTCTGCCTACAGCTGTCCATACGTGGCCCAGGACACGGCCAAGCAGAGTCTTCCCAGGCCCCAGGGCCCACCGGAGATGGAGACTCTGTCCCTACACTCATCCCTGGGTGTGTGTGCATGTGCGTGTATGTCTGTCTGTCAGCATTTTTTTTTTCTTTTTAGGGCCACACCATGCGGCAGCATATGGAAGTTCCCAGGCCAGGGTCGAATCAGAGCTGTAGCCACCAGCCTACACCACAGCCACAGCAGCATGGGATCCAAGCTGCATCTGCAACCCGCACTGCAGCTCACAGCAATGCAGGATCCCTTAACCCACTGAACGAGGCCAGGGATCTAACCCATGTCCTCATGGATCCAAGCTGGGGTCGTTACCACTGAGCCACAACAGAAACTCCTGTCTGTCTGCGTTTAATAGAGGTCATGTGCCAGGACAGTAACGTGTCCATCTGCCTCTTCTGTGTTGCCAGTGCTTCCACAAAGGGTTTCTGAGTGCTTTGAGGGGGTGAGAAACCACATCTGCCTGTGGTCACGCTCTCTTAGGGATTTTGCAGTCATAGCCCCATGGAGCCCCGCTACCAGGATAAAATTACCCTGCAGAAGTCCTGCCTAGCCTGAAACATTTCATCTATTCATTTGCTTAGCCAAGATTCACCTTCTAGGTTCAGAGATGTTGCTAGGCACTGGAGAGACATAGAGGTTTAGACCTCCTGAAGGACGCGGATAAAATAAACTAAATCTTTGCAACGCACAGGCAAGGAGGTTAAAAGATATGTTGATTTGTTGCTCATGAGGAGTGATCCTTACCCCCATTTCTCTTTCAGGTCCAGAGCACCCTGACTGCAAACGTTCTGAGTTCTCTGTCTGCTCTAGCGGGTTTCATTTTCCTCTCTGTCAAACTGGCTGCTTTGGGTCCTGCCTTTCAGACATGTAAATTAAACGAAAAAAGAACACCTCATCCTTATATTTCTTTCTTCAATGAACCGTTTAAACAAGACTGCTCCATGGCCAAATCTATTCTGGCTGTAAGTATTTTTAATGGGGTGTTCCAATGTACAGTTTCTGAAAACCTTAACTTCTTACTATCTCTCCCTTTGAAAACTCCACATATATAAATATGGACTATAAATACATATATACATAAATTTTAAATTGGGCATCGAAGAGAAGGAAGTCCAGGTCTTTGGAAAACAAAGGGAAGTATGTGACTGAGAGAAAGAGGTGAGGCTGTGGGTAGAATATACGGTTAATGATGAAAAACTAAAACACTGAAAGAGTTTATTACTCAAACTGATCCTACTGTGAAAGGCATAAAACTGGGGTTTTTCAAGTCATAAATCCCCTTTTTTTTTTTTTTTTTTTTGCATTTTAGGCCTGCACTAGTGGCATCATATGGAGGTTCCCAGACTTCATGGTCTAATGGGAGTTGTAGCTGCTTACCTATGCCATAGCCACCACAACACTGGATCCAAGTCATGTCTGTGACCTACACCACAGCTCTTGGCAAAGCCGGATCCTTAACCCACTGAGTGAGGCCAAGGATCGAACCCACAACCTCACGGTTACTAGTCAGATATTTTTCTGCTGCTCCACAGTGGGGACTCCAACAAGCCATAAATCTTGGTACATGGAGTAGCGAATTAAGAAAAGCAAAGATAGTGGAAAAATAGTGGCTAAGTGATCAGGAAATGCCAAGAAGGAGACAGGTATGTATGTGTGGTGGGGTATACTTGGTATGATCATGCATCAGGCCCAGCACTGCAAAAGGAACAGGAAAAATGGAGTTTAAAGGTCAGTGTTTCTTCTTCCAGGGACCACAGTGATATGCAGTATTGATCAAATGAGAAGGCAACAGCCTTGTTGTTTCTGTTATAACTTCAGAGGTGGGATTTATTAAATAGTAACATAGGAAGATGGAGAATGTTAACTGATAGTGATTATCATTATTGGAAAAAGGAAAGCAATGAAGTTTGCCTAACAGAAATCATTGTCTTACATTGGAACATCAAGGATCATGTGTATAGTCAGCGATGTATTGAGGGGAAAAAAAAAAGGTAACATAAGAATGAAGAAACT
>PVHT021183666.1:1347544-1392776 GCA_004024745.2 Catagonus wagneri
GGGAGTTCCCGTCGTGGCGCAGTGGTTAACGAATCCGACTAGGAACCATGAGGTTGCGGGTTCGATCCCTGCCCTTGCTCAGTGGGTTAACGATCCGGCGTTGCCGTGAGCTGTGGTGTAGGTTGCAGACGCGGCTCGGATCCTGCGTTGCTGTGGCTGCGGCGCAGGCCAGTGGCCACAGCTCTGATTAGACCCCTAGTCTGGGAACCTCCACATGCCGCGGGTGCGGCCATGAAACCCGCGGCCATAAAATGACAAAAAGGCAAAAAAAAAAAAGAATGAAGAAGCTGCAGAATATTGAGTATCTTACAACTCATAAAAGTGAGTCAAGTCAAGAACACAGTTGCTGTTTGGCCAGATAATAGCAGAGCTATTTGAGCTTAGTCTTGCAAATCACTTCTTAAGTGGAGCTGGCCCCAGGTGAATCTTCCCAGGTTCATGATATTATAATGAGGAAAGATATAGGCAAATTATATGTAAATGAGAATTGTAGTAATCAGTATAAACAAACACAGAGCAGAGCCAGTGCTACCTGGGGAAAAAGTCTGCAGAGAAGTTTGGGAGGGATCTTGTAATGGATAAATATGAACTCATGATACAATAATTTTATGCTGTATATAGAAGGAATTATATTGAGTTTGCTTGCTGGGACAATTTCTAAGAAATGTAAATAAGTTTTATTTCCTCTTTAACTGTTTGTAAATAAACTAGAAGTTTGTGCAGTTGCGTTTTCTCTCCTCTCCCACCAAGTGGCCAGTTCTGCATGAACAATACCTCGGGACAGAAATGGTAGAACTTACTCTCTTGATGTGGTAGCTTTTTGGAGTTGGTTTGAGCTGTTAGCTGCAATGGAAAGTTACCAACTTGATTGTTCTCTTACTTCCATCAAGAAAGGCAAAGGAAGTCCACCCAAAGGGATTCAGGTATATAGAAGGGGTGTTAATACTGAATTTTATAAAGCCCTTGAATAGCCAAAACTTCACTGAGTCTCACAAACCTCTGAGAAAGAAATAACATTATGCACGTTTGATAAATGAGGAAACAGAAGCTGGAGAGGTAGAGACTCGTCTGAGTACACACAGCTACTAAGCAGTAAAGGTGAGGCTGGTTACCTTCCAACAAGGCATGAAGCCATCCATTGACCAAGCACCACCCATTTTGGTTTGTTTTGTTTTGTTTCGTTTGCATTTCAGGGAACTATGTCTCTGATACTGATCTGTACAGTGCTGGAGCTCTTGCTAGCTGTGCTCTCTGCTGTGGTTTGGTGGAAACAGTCTAACTCTGACTTCCCTGGGGTGAGTCTGATGGCTGGTCTCTGTGTCTTGCTTGTCTATCTATGTTTCTGGGCAGCATGGAGCTATTTCAACAAGAGTGGCAGGGACAGGAGGGACAGTCAGTGGTTGGTCATGAGATGCACAAAGCAGGTGGTTTCATGGTGATGGAAGACAGTGAGATGAGGGAAGTACATGGCAATTGAATAGCTGACCAGCTGAGGACTGGCTGGATGGGAAGATAGTGGAATTGGAGAAATGGATTGGTTCAATCTTGCCATTTTGTAAATGTAGAAACCTGGGAAGTTAAATGACTTGCACAATCATAATGCTATGAGATTTAGTGCCCAGGTCAGCCTCTTTTCCAGACAGCTAACTTTATGCTACAGCCATTAGTTTCTTTCACAGTGTTGACTAGGTAAGGGTCATTTACAAATGTGACTGGATTCAATAAGTGTCCTATGCTCAGATTTTCTCTTCTTATGATCTTAAGATTCTTTTATTACTTAAAAGATATTTTTAAAAGTTTTGAATAGAGTTCCGTGGGGCACCACCCTACTGCCACCATGAACTCATGGCTTTATTTAACTGAGTTTAAAAGATTTGATTCATCCAAAATTTTATTACAGATAGAAGAATGAATACAAGGCTAATGAATAGCAATTATTTCAACACATAATAGCATATTATACTCATCTTGCATATCTAAGAGTTTTATGTATTTAAGTTTGGAGGAAATATATATATATATATATAATTTATTATAATTCTTGGGAGCTCCTGTTGTGGCCCAGCGGAAATGAACCCAGTTAGTATCCATTGAAGACGCAGGTTCAATCCCTGGCCTTGCTCAGTGGGTGAAGGAGCTGGGCATTGCCACAAGCTTTCATGTAGGTCACAGACACACCTTGGATTTGGTGTTGCTATGGCTGTGATGTAGGTCAGTAGCTGCAGCTCTGATTCAACCCCTAGCCTGGGAACTTGCATGCACTGTGAGTGTGGCCCTAAAAAATAAATTAAAAATATTAATAATTCTCTATATATCTACATATATCTATATATCTCTATCTATCTATCTATCTATCTATCTATCTATCTATCTATATCTATCTATCCATAAAATGAGGTCTGAAGGACTAATATACTTTTTTCTTTCTAGGATGTGCTCTTCCTGCCTCAGAATCACAAGAATAAATCCAGCATGTCTCCAAAGGCACTTTGTGACACTGATTATGAAGAACTATTGGCTTCTTAGAGGGAAATATTCATCAGAAATTTGGTTTGATGATGATATATGAAAACTAACCAAGAAACCCAACCAAAGAAAGCAAAGTTTGAGATCCTTGAAATGTAGACTTTATGTAATGAATATTAAAAAAAAAATGTTTTCTTGTCATTAAAACATGTGTCCAGTGGGAGTCTTTTCATTCATCCCGGTACTGGCTTCAGAACTGTAAGCTACCACTGACTAGACTGGCCAAATAGACATTTCCCAGAAAAGCAGGCCTAAAGGTGACTCAGTGGATCATAGTTGAGTAAAGGAAACAACTTTTTCTTATACTTCTTAATGGCGGGCAGCAGTTGGCTTACTTGTCATAGACAGGGGGTTCCCGAGACCCCCTCCTCAGGTTCCATTAATTTGCTGGAGCAAATCACAGAATGCAGGAAAACAACTTTTTAAATTACATGTCTATTATAAAAGGATGTAACTCAGGAATGGGCAGATGGAAAAGATACAAAACTATGAAAAGGTGCATATACCACATCACTGTCCCTAAATTTGCACATGTTCACCAACCAAGCAGCACTTCAATCCTGTCCTTTTGGAGGCTTTATCATATAGGTCTGATTGATTAAATCACTGGTATTTGGTGATTGCGAAACTGACAGCACTAATAGCTTGAACCTAGCCAGAACCCAGACTGGGACTTGAACCCACAGGTTTTTGTTTTTTTTTTTCTGGTCTTTTCAGGTCCGCACCAACGGCATATGGAGGTTCCCAGGCTAGGGGTCTAATCAGAGCTCTAGCTGCTGGCCTACACCACAGCCATAGCAACTCCAGATCTGAGCCCCATCTGCAACTTGCACCACAGCTCACGGCAACACCAGATCCTTAACCCACTGAGCGATGCCAGGGATTGAACCCGCAACCTCATGGTTCCTAGTCGGATTTGTTAACCACTGAGCCACAACGGGAACTCCCAACCCACAGTTTTAAATTAGAATCACCCCGTGTCTGGACTTAACTGGTGTTTGGGTTCTTTGTGCCTCTGCACAGAAGGAATTCAGCAAGAGACAGAGTGATAGGAAAGAAATAGATTTATTAAGACAGGATGCTTGTGAGAGATGCAAGCTGGCAGGCCTGGAGGCCATGCCCCAAGATTAGGTGAGCTACAGTTCTATCATCTGAGGAGAGTAGGGGTGGGAAAAGACACCCCCCCCTTCCTTTCTGGGAGTAACAGCTCCTCCTTGGTATCTGGTATTCAAATCAGCAAAAGGATGGTCCGCAAACTCCTGCCCTAGGTCTGAACCTGAATCCAGGCCTCACCCCACCCCCCACCCAATGACCTGAGGCGTATCTAGTGCCTCCACTAGTCAAGAAAGCCTGCCTTATTCTGATGTCCTTCTTGAACACTTATTAACTTACAGCGATCTCCCAAAGTCCTCTAGGTTTCCCTCTTTAACTACGGTCCTTTATTGGGACACCACAACTGTGCCTATACCACATCCCTATCAACTGAACTCAATTTCCAGCCCCTCTCCTCTCCCAGGAAGTCCAGGGGCGGGACTGAAAATTCCAAACCTCTAATCCCTGGCAACCAGCCCCTATCCTTAGGGCAACTCAAGCTTCTCAAAGTCGTCTCTTTAACGTAACAAAAGACATCTTTACTGCTGGGTCACTTAAGAAATTCCAGTTACTAGGGGCTCTGTGTCAAAAACTGTGAGGAAGACCAAATATATATTCCTTCTTATAAATCACCCTACCATAATTATTGTTTAAATAGTTAAACTATTATTTTCTTTGAAATCTCATTATCCAACTTTTTCTTTTAAACAGAGAGTAACTGAATGAGGATATATAAAAACCTCAATTTGAACTTACTTCCTTCCCCCTTTCACTAACTATTCAAACAAACAAAAACAAGCAAACAGTTACTAACAGGAATGCCACTGTTATTAAGAGAGGATCAGTTAATTTTTTTTCTGCTATTGTTACTGAAAGTGGGATCTGGCTGTTTGATACTCAAAAGCCAAAAACAAAAGGAAAGGAAAATTTGCTTGATTTTAGAGGTCGGCAATAGAGCTGGTGGGGGCTCGGACTCACATCCAAAGGCTGATTCCTCACCACTGAAAATCAGTGGGCAAGAGCTTTTACAGGCTGTGGGAAGGGGCTACGTGCAGAAACAGCACAGTCAGCTCTGACAGTCATCTTGAAATTGGTCATTCGGTGGTCTTGAGGAAACTGACGGTTTTAACAGCCTGAACCTAGCCAGAACACAGATTGGGACTTGAACCCACGTTTTAAATTAGAATCACTCACCCTGTGTCTGCACTCACTGAAATTCAGGTTCTTCACATCTCCGCGCAGAAGGAATTTAGCGAGAGACCAAGTGATAGGCAAGAAATAGACTTCTTAGGACCGGACGCTTGTGAGACATGCAAGCAGGCAGGCACGGAAGCTCTGCCCCAGGATCCAGTGGCCCACAGTTTCATCCTCCAAGGGGAGTGGGGTTGGAAATGACCACCCCTTCTTTTCTGGGAGTACTATCTCTTCCTTTGTATCTGGTAAGGTGTGTATTCAAATCAGCAGAAGCATGGTCCTCAAACTCCTGCCCTTGGTCTGAATCTAAATGCAGGCCTCATTCCATCCCCCACCCAATGACCCGAGCCAGTTCTCGCACTTCCGCTAGTCAAGCAGCCTTCCTTGCTCTGGTGGAGTTCTGAGCAATTTATTAACTTACAGTGATCTCCCAAAGTCCCCTAGATTTCCCTCTCTATCCATGATCCTCTACTGGGACTTGTACGACTACCTGTGCCTGCTCTAACCCTATCATCGATAGAGATGAAGTAGGATAGTTGCACAGTGGTTGTTGGGGTGGAGGGGGTCCCAGTGGGGTCTATGGATGGAGAGGGAGGCCTGGGGAGCTTTGGGAGATCCCTGTGGGTTGGTGACCACTTGGAAGGGCCATCAGAAGGAGGCAGGCTTGCTTGCTTGACTACTGGAGGCGCCAGATATGCCTTAGGTCACTGGGTGGGAGAAGCAGGAGCTTAGGGACCACCCTTCTTCTGAATTGAATAAGCACCCTGACAGTCCTAATTTGAACTTTTAGGGTCAAACGCTTTTGTCAGATACCAAGGAGGAGCTACTAATCCAATAAAGAGGAAGAGGTGGTCTTTTCCCACCCCATTTCCCATGGATTATAAAACTGTAGCCCACCTAATCCTTAGGGCAGAGCCTCCTTGCCTGCCTGCTTACATCTTTCACAAGCATCTTATCTTAATAAATGTGTTTCCTGCCTATCACTTTGTCTCTTGCTGAATTCTTTCTGAGCTGAGGCTCAAAGAACCTGAACCTCAGTCAAGTGCAGACACCAGGTGAGTGATTCTAATTTTAAAAACATATATTCAAGTCCCAGTCTGGATTCTGGCTGGGTTCAAGTCATAAGTGTTGTTAGTTTCAGTCTGACCACGTCATCTTGATTGAAGTCCAGCTCGTCTTCAGTTCTGGGGTTAGTTTGTTCCCATTTCCTTGAGACCAGTTCTTAGAACTGTGGCAGTTTATGTCATGGCTACAATCTGGTCATAATGCAGTTAACTTCTTCCAGCTTGTACGGGTTTTGGTATCAGGAAGACAGCTCAGAGGATATGGCTCAGAATTTTATCTATAGCCTCATGCACATTTTTTTTTCCCAATTCAGTATAGACTGAATTCACAAAGTAAAGGAGAGGGGGACACTAGCAACTTATTCCGAGGCCAGTTGTAGCTCTGATATCAAAGCCAGACAATGATATTAGAAAAGAAAGCTACAGAAAAAAAAGTGCCTCGTGACTACCATTTTACAGCCTTCTGTGGTCACCGGACTAAAGTCAGATAAGACACTCGCGTGGGTGATTGATGCCTCTTTCATCAGAGTATCAACCATAACTTAAGTGAGGGGCATCCCACTTGCAAGTCTGCTTTTTCGGCTTCCTACATCCATCCTCATACTGCCAGCACTTGCAGTATTTCTCTGCCTCCAGTAGCTGTTGACCATTCATATGGCAAAGGTTGGGCACCAAAGCGTTTGCCCATTTTTTAGTATGTATGATGCACTCCTCCCTTAATCCCTTCTGGTAAATTCTAAATTCTCAGGTGCTGTTTTAACAGGTGTAGCCAATTTATTGGTTTCAATTGCCCGAGATTCCTTTGGTTGGAGCTTCACTTGCTGGCCAGAAAGAGAAAAGCTCACTTTTGTTTTTGCTCAGCAAGAACAATAAAAATAGATTTTTAGCTGACCTGCCACTTTTTTTTTTTGGCAGTTCCTTACTCATCCCTTTTGCCAGATCCTAAGAGTAAGTTTCAGTATTATACTGGGAAGTTTTATTATCAGTAATTGCTTTCAAAGCCTATGCTATTTCAAACTAGAATGGCTCAGTAACCATCTCAGTATCCCTTTTAGCAGAAGCATACTTTTTATTTATAAGTAAATCCTTAGCATTGTAGCACCATTTACAGTAGCCAAGAATTGGAAGCAAACTAAATGTCCATTGACAGAGGTATGGATAAAGAAGATGTGGAATATTACTCAGCCATGAAAAGAATGAAGTAATGCCACTCACAGCAACATGGTTGAACCTAGAGATTATTGTACTAAGTAAAGTAAGTCAGAAAGGGAAAGATGAATATCATATGACATCACTCATATGTGGAATCTTAAAAAAAGATACATATGAACTTGTTTACAAAACAGAAACAGACTCACAGTCTTTTACTTACAGTTAGCAAAGGGGAATTTTTTTTGGGGGGTAAATTAGGAGTTTGGGATTAACATATACACATTACTGTACATAAAATAGATAATCAACAAGGACCTACTATATAGCGCAGGGAAATCAACTCAATATACTGTAATAACCTATATGGGAAAAGAATCTGAAAAAGAATGGACACATATATATGTGTGAATCACTTTGCTATACACCCGAAACTCACCCAGCAGTGTAAATCAACTATACGCCAATACAAAATAAAAATTAAATTTAAAAAATAATTTTAAAAAGAAAAAAAATTAAATCTTCAGCAATATTTATAGTTAGAGATGAGTCTGAATCTTCAATGCAATTGTCACTTTTGATGCCAAATGCTCTAATGATGGTAGTTAAACAATTCAGTTGTTTCAGTTTCTTTAGATTCAGTTTCTAAAGAAGACTCATGGGATCCAAACGAACAATGCTCTTGACGTTGGGTCTTTTGGAGAGACAGGACACAATATAGCAACAACATTAAACTAAGGACTGCCTCACAGTGAGAGGTGCAGAATGCCAGGCCTGAATTTTAATTGTCCTCCCTTTCTCTCTGTGATGCATGTTTTGTTTTTTATAGGGAACCCCAACAGAACACCTCGGAACAAAGGAACCCCAAATCATAGTGGTGGTTGGGGCTTCTTATACTTGGCTAGTCACGTGGGCGTATTTCTTACTATAAAACCAGCCCAAATGGCAGATCATTCTGTGGTCTCACTGAAGCCACAGTGAAGCAGATAACTAGTCACACTGCCATTAATAATTAATGCTGATAAGTTGGTGCAAACCCCCCAGAAATTCCTCACACCCATGGTTATAAAACAACACTATGAGTCGCTGTGTTCATGTATTGACTAAGGGTCAATGCCCTTATAGGTCTTACAACAAAACAGCTCATGGCAATTTTAGGCTTCTGAAATTAACCCTAATAACACAGACATGTGTTTTGACAGACTTTATTCGACTAATCACTGCTTGTGTGAGCTTGGATCACTTCTCAACTTCCACTTTAAAAAAAAGTTCTAAAATCCAGATAACGAGTCAATCATTGTGTCATGGAAGGACTGGAAGAAGAAATGCTGAGCACCGTTCATTAAAACAGTTCATTAAATGTTGGCTATGTACCTGTCACTCTCTAATATCTGGTTTGAGATAAGGGAAGGGAAACGTTATTCTAAACTTTCAGAAGTGCACCCTCTGTGAGGAGCAAGGAGGATACCAGGGTATGAAGTTATCTTTTTTTTGACAAGGGCACCTTAAGAACATAACTAAAATTAATCAATGTATTTATAATTCAAGGGAGTGAAACCAAGTAGGACTCTGTGGGGCTCCTGGGCACAAGCCTTTCTGTGTCCCTCATTTCTTATTTTTAGGGAATAAACTTCAAGCCTCCATGACCCTCCCTGAGTTCCAAAGGGCAGGTTCAAGCAGTTGCCAATCAAGGAAGGGAGACAAGAGGGTAATAGTCAAGAAACAACAGTGGAGCTTTGGGACAGAGTCCGGGTTCCTCTTCAAAGAATATGTATAGCAATATCTTTGAATTCTTCTGCTGAACTAAAGCCCTCAGCAAATAAAAACCAGGGAGGAGGGCCACCAGAACAAGTCCTGGGGCCACCAAACACCAGCTTTGAAGAAGAAAGCTTGCATCTACCCTGATCATTATCTGTGGCCCTATTTTCTATTCCCAAACTGTTAAACTACCTCCTAATCTCTCCCAAAGGAGGGCACAGTCTCCAGGGCATTAGTTTACTCTGGCCTCCTTTGCCTGGCAAGGCAATAAAGCTGTTTTTTTTTTTTTTTCTCCTTCTCCCAAAACTCTGTCTCCACATTTCTGTTCTGCACCAGTGGACAGAGGCTGAGTTTTGGCAACAGGACTTTGAATCTAAATAAAAGAATGAAGTGAAAACAGACGTACTGTGGAATAGGTACCGTCAGTGGAGTTGCGGAAGCTGTTAGAATTTCTCTATTTCTGAGCATGGTAGTCTTGATAATCTTCTGATAATATCATAGCTAGCTTATCTCTACTGCTCTTCTGTTAATCTAAAGAGGGAAATGAAGACGCCTACGGTAAAAAAAAAAAAACCGCATAGCTTGCAACTTAAAACCTGAGTAGCCCTGGATGGGCAGCAAGGTAGGCACAGGCCATTTCTGGGTTTATAGGTTCTGGTAGAGCTGGACAGTGAATCTGCGCTTGGATCTGGGCTGGGGATAAGCAATACCCTGGGTTGTGAGCAGATCCAAGATGAAGAAGTGAGGACTAGGACTGAAATAAAAACCATCTCTCTCTGACAACACGGTGGTTGTACAGGCTCAGTATTTTCTCTTGTTATGTGTTAGGTAACGATATATATATATATATATATATATATATAGTATTATTACACATACTTTACATACTTCCCGGAGTCAACAGACCCAGACTTTTGCCATATTTGCTTCAATGTCATATCATAAAAATAAATTATCGTAGAGGACATTGGAGCCTCAGCCCTAAGCTTCCATCCCATTTTTCTCCTTTCTATCTCAAAGATGATCATTCTTTTGAGCTTGGTTTGCCTCCTGCCCATCTATATAAAAATTTCAGCACGTGTATATGTGCTTATACACATAACAGGACAATGTTTTACTTTTAAATTAAAGAGTTTTGAAAAAAAAAGACTTTTTTTCACCTGAAGCTGAATATCTCATCTTCTTTAACCCTGAAATCTGCAGACAGAAAGGTTTCTCACAGACGCAAGTGTATGATTTATGGTCAATTCAGGAAATTTCTACAGCGACATGTGTTACCATTAATTCTGTCTGTCCTTTGCATCAAAATTCATAATCAATCCACAAAAGTGTTACGTGTTATTGTTTTAGGATTTCAGCAGTAGACTCTAATCTTCCTTTTATTTTTTGACATTAATTCACTGAATAAGTAAAGGTTGTTCTGCCTTTATATGCTGTTATGTTCTAGATGCTAAAGATACAGAGGTAAAGAAAATTTATGCTACTAAAATTTCACAACCAGAAAAAGAAAAAAATTTACAACTACTTTTTATGCTTAATTTGAAGTATTTTATAAATATCTGATTTAATCTTTAGAAGTTTTTCACTGAGGGTGTCATACCTGATAATCCAGTCATTTCTAGTGCGAGTATAAACAGATAAAAAACTTTTGGGGAATTTGGAATAAGTAATACATACCCTAACAATATCTTTATGCTTTGATCCAATAATCCTGCAAAGGGAAATTTATAAGTATAAATGTTAAATGGATATTTATTTATGATAGCAAAAAAAGCCACTTAAATATATTGGCATCTTGAGAACAGTTAATAAATTATACTTTTATCTTTTTCTTTCTTTTTTTTTTTAATGGCTACACCTGTGGCATATGGAGTTGCACAAGCTAAGGGTTGAATTGCAGTCTTAGCTGCCGGCCTACCCCACAGCCACAGCAACACTGGATCTGAGCTGCATCTGTGACCTACACCTCAGCTCATGGCAATGCCAGATCCTTAACCCACTGAGCGAGGCCAGGGATCAAACCCGCATCCTCACAGAGACTACATCAAGTTCTTAACCCAGTGTGCCACAATGGGAACTGATTTTATCCTTTTAAACAAATTTCTTGCAGCCATAAAAGTGATGATCAGGAAGAGACATAGATTTCTAATATATAACGCTAAGCATAAAAAATCTAGATACAAGTTGGCACATAAACCATAATTCAAGTCTCAAAAGCCATGTATGTATGTCAAAAAACATTGGGATGGAAAGAAGGCAAATGCTAACTAGTTGTGTTTGGTTAGTGCGACTACAGGCAAACTGTTCTCTATTTTTCAAAATTGCTACCCGTATATTGGATTTATTAGATTAAATATATAAAATAGTACAGCATTCTGAATTTTTAAAAAGAGGCAATAAAATGAATTCCATTCTGTTCTATTCCAAAAATGGATCATATTGGAATTTTAGACAATGCCATGGAAATCTAATAAGAAAGCTTAAATCGTTCTTGTTCTCAGGAGAGAGGACATTAATTAGAAATACCATGTTTCTGACTGATTATTAAATAACTTTGATGAGCTCACCTCCATAGCATTATACCAGAAAATCCCTATGAGGTGAGATAAGCATCGCTAACCCTAAATCACAGCTGAAGAAACAAACGGAAACTCAGAGAAACTAAGTGAATTGTCCAAAGACACAGAACAAGTGGGCAAACAAATTGAGATTTACACTTGGGTTCGCTTCATGTTAAGGCATGTTTTCTTTTAATTCAATCCATTTCCTTTTGGGGGGTTTGTGACAAACTAAATCGATGTGTCCTCTTTTCGAGAGTGGACATCTTTAATTTCCAGGTGTAGTAACAAGGCTGGTCCAGACCCCAGTCCATTGAACTATCCCTTTTTCCCTCTACTGTGCTCCAGAATTCCTTAGTCTACTGATTTCATCCTGCGGGACCTTAGCACCAGTGCTTTCAGCCTTTAAGTAAGGATGGCTTATCGTCTCCTTGCAGTCGATTTGCTGAGGGCTGGGTTAACAAGTTTTACACGAGGTGCATTTTGCCACTGCCTTCTCTTCCTAAACGCAAACCTCTCGGGGGAGTTCCCGTTGTGGCTCAGCGGTAGGGTAACAAAATCAACCAGTATCCACGAGGACACTGGTTTGATCCCTGGACTCCCTTAGCGGGTTAAGGATCTGGCACTGCCATTGTCGCTAGCAGTGGTATAGGTTGCAGATGCTGTGGCTGTGGTGTAGGCTGGCATCTGTAGCTCCAATTCAACCCTTAGCCTGGGAACTTACATATGCCGCAGGTTGCTTTCTGTGAAATGCCTCTCAGAAAATGGCACAGCATTTTGCTCATTGGGGAAAGTGGCGCTCAGTTAAGAATTTTGACTACATATGGCCTTTTACAGCATGAGCAATGTCCAACAAACAAGATTCAAAGAACTTGGGTGGAACAGATACATCTGATTTTTCTCAGTATCTGCACAGCAGGCTGCATATTTTCCTTATAAAAATCTATAGTTTCTGTGTGTAAGTTATCTTAGTTCTGTAGACATGTAGGGGTTGAGTATGAAAAGCTAAATGGTCTATGATTTTATTTGGGCAAGATGAATTGTATTATGCTAGTTTATAAGAGTAGATTTAAAAATGTGCAAAGGAAATATATCTGGGAGGATATTTAATTCAAATGTTTTGGTTTGAAGGTGTTAACGGACTTCCAGAAATAAAATGAAATGTTTTTTCCCAAGTATTGTATTCCCATGAGGCAATATCCATCCGCAGGACTTGGTGAACAAACACAAATTTCTTGGATTTCACTCTTCTAAGAATAATTTTTAAGGAGTTCCCATTGTGGCTCAGTGGAAATGAGTCCAACTAGGAACCATGAGGGATGGGTTCGAACCCTGGCCTCGCTCAGTGGATTAAGGATCCAGCGCTGCCGTGAGCTGTGGTTCAGGTCACAGATGCAGCTCGGATCTGGATTTGCTGTGGCGTAGGCTGGCAGCTGTATCTTCAATTCAACCCGTGGCCTGGGAACCTCCATATGCCGTGGTTGTGGCCCTAAAAAGCAAAAAAAAAGGAATAACTTCTAAAGACAGAGAAGGTGAAAAACATAAAATGTGATTCCTATGTGATCTTGAGATGGAGGGAAGGAAGTCCTATGTGGAAATTTTATACTTCACTCTCGTATTATGTTTTCTTTTCTCCAGGTAGCTCAGATAATGACTGTCCTGAAGTGTTTCTTATTTGGGATAATTGGGATCTTTTTTTCTTTTTTTTTTACTAGTCCTCCAACTTTAGGAATTTTTTATTCTGCTTTTGTATTAGCTACCTCTTCTGGGCTACCAGGCCTGTGACTATCTCTGTTGAACTACTTTGGAAATCAAAGCTATATTGCGGTTATAAATAAATTAAAGAAAAATATATATTACTTATTTTATATGCTCTTTTTATAGACAATAGCAGAGGAAATTTACATTTCCCTGAATACTGATAAGGCTGATCATCCCTCTTATGTCTCTTTGTTATTTACATGTTTTCTTCTGAGGTTTCCATTGATACCTTTTACCCCTGTGTGTGTCTTTAAAATTTTTTGATTTGTTGCAGTCCATGGAGTTTCTGCTGATGTTTTGTGTATTACATTTACATTCTAGAAGGTTATTTCTTATTCTTCCCACTCTCCTTACGTTTCTTTTTGATTAAAAATTTAATTTTATGCAGACTGTAAAACACTCTTTTCAGTCAGATTCTACGCATCTTGTTTAAGAAATTTTTCTATACCTCAATGTAGTAATATATTATTCTATAGGGCCTTATAGACTTGGTAATGGTTTTCTTTTAAAAATCAATCCATCATTCGTACGGAATTGCCTTTCTTATGATGCGAGTTATGAGTCTAATTTCACCCTTTGTTCTCCCTTAAGGTTACTTAAGATTATGGGTCCAGGAGTTCCCTTCGTGGCTCAGTGGTTAACGAATCCCACTGGGAACCATGAGGTTGCGGGTTCGATCCCTGGCCTTGCTCAGTGGGTTAAGGATCTGGCATTGCCGTGAGCTGTGGTGTAGGTTGCAGACGTGGCTCGGATCCCGCGTTGCTGTGGCTGTGGCGAAGGCCGGCAGCTACAGCTCCTGTTAGACCCCTAGCCTGGGAACCTTCATATGACACGGGCGCGGCTCTACATAAAGGCAAAAAGACAAAAAAAAAAAAAGATTATGGGTCCAGCATCATTTACTTAAATGATTACGTTTCCCCCGACCTCCCCAGTCCACGTGAGTGTTGTCTATCACTTACTGAGGAAGACTGCTAACTCAGGCAGTCAGTGTAGGATCATGATTTTCAAAACATTCTTTGATATGGCTATTGATTAACATTTGTGGTTTAAGGGCTTCAGAGAGTTATTCCCCACAGACCTTGTTTTATTATAGGACGTGTGCCTTCCCCCCATGGACCTTAATCTCTAACCTACACCTCAACTGATAGAAAAGGAATGAGAGGAAGGGGGATTCAGTCTAAGGGAAGAGAAGGACAAAGAAATCATAAAACTTATGGGACATTTCCACCCCTAAAACACCTACTGGACAAGGACTGATATAGGTAATTGGGCAAGGCCAGTGGGAGAAAACCACGTCTTTCTGGACCCCACATTGGTACATTGGTGGGGGGGCAGAGATCATCAGCAAATTTTGTCAGTAGAAACTTTGCAGACCAGGAAAGAATGGGACAATACTTTCAGAATATTGAAAGAAAAAAAACCCTATACCTGGAAAAGTTGTATGTATTTCAGAAATGAAGGAGCAATAAAGACTCCCAAACAAACAAAGGCTGAGGAAGTTCACCACCATTAGACCTGCCTCACAAGAAATTCAAAAAGGAGTTCTCCAAGCTGAAATAAAAGGACACTAATTAACAATATAAAAGTAAAAATATAAGGAATTCATCAGCAAAGGTAAAATATAAAGATAGAATTATCTAGTATTATAATGAGGACACATAAATCACTTTCAACTCCAGTACAAAAGTAAAAAAAAAAAATGCATTGTAAGTAACTGTAACTACAATAATTTGTTATTAGCGATACAAAATAATAAAAACTTTTATCAAAGAATAAGTTTAATAGGAGGAGTGAGAGAATGCAGAAGCAAAGGAAAACACACAAGACCAAATAATAATAATTTGGTCATAAAGGAAAGTCAAGGACCTTTAGTTTCTCTTCAGTGCTATAGATAATATTCTGAGCCATATCCTGCAAGCTGTCTTGCATATACTGAAACCCTACCAGATGGAAGAAGTTAACTATATGATGGCCAGACTGTAGCCATGACATAAGCTGCCACAGTTCCAAGAAATGGCCTCAAAAAAAAAAGGGGGGGGGGACCCAACCCTGGCACATAAGGCTAACTGTACTCAAAACAATTAAGATGATGCTGATCAGACCACTGCCTGAACCAATTTCAAGATGACTGTCAGAATTATTGGGGAATTTTTTTTCTGAGATGGATTTTAGAAAGACTTTTGATTAGCTTTTGTCAGGAGAGTTTAGAATGCATGTTATTGTCCCAGATGTTTTGCTGGACCATACACACCATGCACCAAAGAGCATCAAATAACTCTGATGGCTGTTGCTATCCCAGCCACAAACTTAGTAATTGTGATGAGCAAAAATCCTTAATATCTAAAAGCATAGAACACGGAGGCAGGAAGGTCATCTGGGATTTTTTTGTTTTCAGAAGGAAAAACTGAGGTGTTCAAAGGGAAAAGACTGCACCACATTCACACAGCATAACAAATACATTAGAGTCAGGACGGACTTGTAAAATGTGTCACATGACCTAGGTTCTTTTCAACTTTATCCCGCTATTTATTGATGAGGTGGCTGATAATTGTTTTTACCATCTGTGTTCTGTTTACAGGGTTACTTATAGATTATCTTATTTGATAAGGCATCGCTAAAAAGGAGGACACCAGGAATGGTTCTCGGTCTTTAACGACATTGATGCTTCAATTCCCCATTATCCTTGATCAGTCTCCATCCACGCTCATAAACACACAGACAAGATATCAAGTTAAATGATTCTGATTTATTGAACAAATACCCGTAATTGAGGATACATCAAGGAACTTGTAAGTACACTAATAACACATGATAATACATTGTGTCATGGGGTAAAGGGGTTATGAAGCAAATAATTACAGTTGGATGAATAAGTGTGCATTAGGTAGTCTGCATGGAAAAGATAACCTTGAAGTTGACATTTCAAAAAAGATAACTTGGGGCAGCAAATGTGTGAAAAGCATGCCAGTTGTGTGCTCAGTTTATGCTTGAAGTGAGCATGTGATAAAAGGCAGGCAGGGGCAGAATAACTATCAGAATGATCTGGAAACAAAAAAAATTGCGATGTATATGGGATACACAGTCAACAATGTGGTTAAAACATAAATTAAGTGGAAGAGAGAGGAGTGCAATATAGTGTGAAGACAGACTGGATCTGCTTCTAGAGGTCCCGGTGGAGGTGGATCGGATCTAGGAGTTTGGATGTGAGTATATTTGCCATGCAAGTGATATGATTATACCTACGGATGATTAAGAATGGAGATACAGCTTTGCAAGCTATGCAATGAAAGGGTATATTTTTATGCTCTCTGAAGTTTGGAGAAAAAATTTTATTTAAGAAAAGTGAAAGTTGAAAACTTTAGGTCCTAAGGTTAGATAAGCATAACAATTCATTTAATCATGTGATCACTTTCACAGTCTGGGGAAATTAACATCTACTTATTACTTAAAAAAAAAAATGATGGCCTCACCAGCAACATATGGAAGTTCCCAGGCCAGGGATTGAAACCGAGCCACAGCTGTGGCAACATGGGATCCTTTAACCCACTGGCCTTTTGGGGACCAAACCCACCCCTCTGCAGTGACCAAAGCCCCTGCAGTCGGATTCTTAACCCACTGCGCCATGGCAGCTCCTATTTATCACTTTTTAATCTCAGCATTCCAAATAAATAAATATTCTTAGTGATTTTATTAATGAATTTGTGAATACCTCAAGCTGATTTTTTCGGTCCCTCCACAGGACCTTTTTTTTTTTAATTATTCTAATGGTATAAACTCTTCTTTCCTTCTTTGAGAAATAAAAATGTCAAGAGCAACAAAATCATTTGGCTGAGCTTAACTTTTCTTCACTATCCTCTGTTCACAGTCTCTTTCTTACATTACATATACCCCCATTCTCTCTCTCAAAATACTTCTACAAAGGCTTTATTCATTTACTCATCACCATAACCACGTTTTGAATGTCTCTGCACCTGTTACATTCATTCACTATTAGTACTTTCTTTGCCCCATCTCTGTGACTTACCCAGAGTCAACTGAGCACTACTGAGTTTTTCCTCTTGCCCAAGCCAGCAGATACTGTCTCTGATGGTTGCTTTGTCTCTCTTCCTCGACCTCTCCCTACTGTGGGCTACTTTCACAATGCATTTTTCTGCTTAATTCTCTTATCTTCTACCCTAGATATTTTCTCTCCTTTTCCGCTCCAATTATAAGCGTGTGAAAGTTAACCTGACTTGACTTTTTTTTCAAAATAATTATCTTAGAGTGTTAATCTGCCTCACTTAATAGTGATCTCTCCTATGACGATATTAAATCTCTATCACCAAATTTCATCTTCAACCAACACGCTATCAGATACCATCAGGCACCCTTAAATTGCATTTCTCTTTGCTTTCTTAAAAATTACACCCTCAGAGTTCCCGTCATGGCTCAGTGGCTAACGAATCCGACTAGGAATCATGAAGTTGTGGGTTCGATCCCTGGCCTCACTCAGTGGGTTAACGATCCCACGTTGCCATGAGCTGTGGTGTAGGTCACAGATGCAGCTTGGATCCCACGTGGCTGTGGCTGTGGCTATGGCTGTGGCATAGGCCGGCAGCTGTAACTCCTATTCGACCCCTAGCCTGGGAACCTCCATATGCCGTGGGTGCGGCCTTATAAAAGAGAAAAAAAAAATTACACCCTAAACTGAGCTTAATCTAGGCCTGCCTATACCCCCTACTTATCAATTCATATTTCTTCCTGTCGTTTCTTTCAACATCACCAGGTGTTCTTTGATCTCAAACATGTAATGTGTTAAATAACCAATTGCTTCTCTTTATCCTTTAATTCAACTTGTTAACAAGAAGACCAATTACTCTTAGCCAGTGTGAAAGAGAAAAGTGTGAAAAAAACTTGTCTTTTCTCAGTATATGTTTGCTGGATGGACTTTGCCCTCAAGGTGCTGACAGCCTGGTACGGTGGCATATATCACACACGTCTGCAGCTCGAGTGAACTCTAATAGCCAAATATTATCCAACTGTTAAAGTTGCACTCGACTCTTAACCAGCCTTCCTTTTGTTTTCCCTATTTGCACAGTTCTAGGCACACAGTAAATGCTTCCTTATTATGCGTTGCATTCCCAGAAAGGATGGCTGTGACAGCAGCAGAAAATTAGAAAAATAGGAGCCTATCATATCTCCGAAGGAACGAGACATTTAAGTGAATGAAAACAACAAAAATGGAATATTGCCATCTGGAGAAAAAATCATAACGTAACATTGGCAGATATAGAAAGAATGGAAATTTTGCCAGTAGCCCCCAAAACAAAGGTCTTGGCGTTCTAGATCCTTTGTTGTGAATCAGAATGTTCTGGACACATGATTCTTACGAATCAGGAGGAGACGCTATCTCCTTTCTCTCTTCCAACTCACTGTAAATGGGTGAATATATGTTTACTTCTTCATAAAGACGATCTTCTGGAATCTGATGAGGGGAAAAAACATTTAGAATCAATCACCCAAGAATTTTCTACCACTAGAAGACTTGCTAAAGGGGTGTAGTTCATCTCCTTTTGCTGCTCTGAATCTCACAATTTCCCATTACATTCTCTTTGGTCCCACCATCTCCAACAAAACAAGCCAGATTGGCTGGCTAACTGGGTCCAATGATGAGGCTATTATGTGTCTGAAATTTGATAGATCTCTTGTCTTGTTTATCTTTGAAGGAAAGTTATAATAAAACGCAGTCAGACTTGAATGCTTCAGGCAAGTAGGCAGGTGGGGAGAGCGTTTTCTCAGGAAGATGTAAGTGTCTGAGCAATAAGTGTGGGTAATTCTTTTTCAGTTTCAAAGGTATAATAAATGGATAAGGCAAGCAGAAATGCAGTTGGTAGTCATAAATTAAGGAAGAAACAAAATTGAGGCTTCAGAGCACGTAGGAAGGTGAAAATCCAGGGAAAGGAGAGCAGGAATAATATCAGGGAGCTATTCTGGGACAGAAATTAAGCCCAGATATCTGAGTGTTTCCATTATATGGTACCTGCATATTCGTCTCTCATACTCAACATACTTCAAAGCATCTATATTTTCTAAAATGATGAAGATCCTATTTTCCTCACCTTCAGTACCATGATATTCGTGAGCGGAAGATTTGATGCAAAGCATGAGATTTAGAATCTAATTAAAAATGATACAGACGAACTAATTTATAAAACAGGAACAGACTCACAGATCTCAAAATCAAACTTGTGGTTACAAAAGGGGAAATGTGAGAAGGGATAGGTTAGGATTTGGGGATTAACGTATACAAAGTACTATGTATAAAATAAATAACTAACAGGGACCTACTATATAGCATAGAGAACTCTACTGAATATTCTGTAATTATCTATATGGGAGAAGAATCTGAAAAAGAATATATATAATATATATATATATATGAATAACTTTGATGTACACCTGACACTAACATAACACTGTAAATCAACAATACTTCAATAAATTAAAAAAAAAAAAACATGAGATTTAGAATCCAAAATACTGAAACTTGGAGAAAGGATTTTCTCAAAGAAATGTTACAGGAAAACCGGGCCATATTTTTAAGCAACAAGGCTCAAATTTTTTAGCTTATCATTTAGGATTCAGTATCGGGCCTCTGCCTACCTTATTTCCTTCAAGTATTTCTCCAACCCCATAGATGGTGAGTAACACAGCACTGCAAAACCCCAGAATGGTGAGAAAGAGGATCATCGCCACAATTTCCTGTTGAGTAATAACCACCAATAACCAAAAAGACAAATAGAAGTAAGTCAGAGAAAGACAAATGTCATATGAGATCACCCATATGTGGAATTTCATGTAAAGTATACAAAAGAACTTACGAAACAGAAACAGACTCAAAGATTTGGAAACCAAACTTACGGTTACCAAAGAGGAAATGTGGGGTCAGGGAGAGACAAATCAAGTGGTTGGGATTGACATATGCACACTACTGTATACAAAATAGACAGGTTAGAGCTCCCGTCGTGGCACGGTGGAAACGAATCCAACTAGGAACCATGAGGTTGCAGGTTCGATGCCTGGCCTTGCTCAGTGGGTTGAGGATCTGGCATTGCTGTGAGCTGTGGTGTAGGTCACAGACGTGGCTTGGATCTGGAGTTGCTGAGGCTGTGGTGTCAGCCAGAAGCTATAGCTCTGATTAGACCCCTAGCCTGGGAAACTCCATATGCCGTGGATACGGCCCTAAAAAAAAAAGACAAAAAATAAAATAAAATTAAACTAAATTAAATTAAAATAAAAAAACAAAATAGCACATTACAAGGACCTACTATATAGCACAGGGAAATCTACTCAATACCATGTAATGATCTATATGGGGGAAAAATCTGAAAATGAATGAATAGACGTATCTGTACAACTGATTTACTTTGCGTACATCTTAAGCTAACACAACTTCGTAAGTCAACTATACTCCAATAAAATTAATTTTAAAAAGAAGAAGACAAGTAGAGCCATAAGGCAGGTGGCCTGTTTTCATCGCCCCACCCCTAATGCTATCGGTTCCTATAAAATGACATACACACAGGAAAACCAAGAAATGGTTACTCAAGGCAGATGACTCCACCCTTGCCTAACTCAGCTAGGGGTGGGGGCAGGAGGCAGTCACATCTCCAGCCTACAGAACATTTGCATTGTGAGATATTGCATTTGCAAGAAAGGATTGTGTGCGTGGAAAGGAAAAGAAGGTGTCTTACTTAGGTTAGGATCCAGAATCTTCCCCATCCCATAAGCGATACATACAGTGGAAAAGGAAGCCATGGAGCAGAATTCATTCTTATAAATGTCCTGGCAAGTGTAGACATAAGCTGAGCTCTTCTTTAGGTTGATGATCAGGATGACCGTCCCTATTCCTGCCGCTATGCTGCTGATGGTGTTTGCTCCCAGCCTTCCTCGTAGCTGATGACAAGGAACAACATTCAGACTTGGTCCTGCACCTATTACAGTGATTCAACAAACCTATCTGCATTTCAAGCCTGGATAGATCCAGTAAACTCTGAATTTATTCCAAATATAAATTAAAAAGGGAAATCTTAAAAATGCACATATTTAATAAGGACGTGTAACTTTCCTTTTGGGCCTTCATTCAGGATGACCCACAGATACTCAGAATCTCTCCTCAAATAGACTCCTTAAGTGGAAACAAATAACTTATTGACAACAGGACTATACTTATGAGGACAGAGCTGGCATGAGAGTTGGATTCTTTTTTCAATAAGTGTCAAGGTAATTAGACTTTATTGTTTTTAGGTGATACAATTGATATTTTAACAACTATATTTTTAATGATTACATCTAACACAAAGTAGACTGGGAAAGAATCACATATTTACATTCACCCATAAGAGATGATGATATGTCTTCTTCAAGACTCTTAAAATTAAATTTTTCTTACCTTCTCCAGGATGGACAAAAACGAAATGCAACTCACCAGATATGTCGCCTGTTTCCCTTCAGACATAACTGACAAAAATCCAGAAATAGCAAACTGTCCAAAAGGGAGGAGAAAAAAAAAAATCACAGTGGGTCTCTGTGCCTCTCTGGGTCCCTTTCACCCCATCCTCCAAACAGAAAGCAAAGTTGTGGGTATTTTAGAAAGCTACCGTTAATTTTTATTTATCTTCATTTTAAAATTTTATGAATTTTATTCCCTAGAGAGGGCTTCTCAAAATTCCATGCGCATATGAATTCTGCAAGGGTCTTGTTAAACTGTAAATCCTTATTCAGTAAGCCCTCAGTGGGGCCTGAGATTCAGCATTTCTGCCAGGCTCCCAGGTGATGGCAAGCCTGAGGGTGTGTGGGTCGCTATTAAGAGTAGTATATGGGGGGTTCCTTTAGTGGCTCAGTGGTTAACGAACCCACCTAGGATCCATGAGGATGTGGGTTCGATCTCTGGCCTTGCTCAGTGTGTTAAGGATCCGGCGTTGCCAAGAGCTGTAGTGTAGGCCGCAGACGCAGCTCAGATCCTGGGTTGCTGTGGCTATGGTGTAGGCCAGTTCGACCCCTAGCCTGGGAACTTCTATATGCCACAGATATGGCCCTAAAAATTAAAAAAAAAAAAAAAAAGAGTACTATAGGATATGGTGTGACAGCATCTGGATGACAATGTTATGCCACTACTCTCATTGTATTGTAATCATTTGCTTGTATGAGCATCTTGTTTGTTACAGGGTCATCTCCTTTGGGCAAGAAACTTATATCTGTCTCCAGAGTCTGACGTATCAGAGAGACATACAGTATTATGACAATGTACATGGTGAAACATTTAGTGAAAATATAAACCAAGAGCACACGGTCAAAGTAAAATTTCAAAGATTCGATTGTATGATGAGTTGAAGGTCACCTAATAAGCTATGTGTTTAGAATGAAAAGACAGTTGGAGGAAGTCGCAAGTAAAAAACATGGCAAAGATTCAAGAGGAGTTCTGAACAAGTGACCTAAGACCTAAGTACTTAGCAGAGTACCAAGCCAACATAATATTTTCTAGGGCTAAGATATATGCATGCACGGACCTGGAAAGCAAACTTGTGGCTGCTGGGGATGGGGAGGGGAGTGGGATGGACTGGGGGTTTGGGGTTGGTAGTTGCAAAATTTTACGTATAGAATAGATAAGTAATGGGGTCCTACTGTACAGAACAGGTAACTATATCCAATCTCTTGGCTTAGAACATGATGGAAGACAGTATAAAAAAAAGAATGTGTATATATATATATATATATATATATATATTCAATATATATAAATATTTTAGTATTTAGATGAAATAAATATATTCTAATATGTGCATATATATATACACATACATATGTGACTAAGTCATTTTGCTATATAGCAGAAAACGAAGGAACATTGTAAATCAATTGCACTTTAATAAAAAATTTAAAAAAATAAGATATATCCTTGTGAATGAAGTGTTGATACAGAAAAGAAAAAAAAAAAAAAAGCAGGGAATTCCTGTTGTGGCTCAGTGGAAAACATCTGACTAGCATCCATGAGGATGCAGGTTTGATCCTTGGCCTTGCTCAGTGAGTTAAGGATCCAGTGCCGCCGTGAGCTGTGGTGTAGGTCACAAACATGGCTCAGATCCTGCATTGCTGTGGCTGTGGCCTACGCCAACGGCTTCAGCTCTGATTGGACCCTTAGCCTGGGAATGTCCATATGCTGTGGGTATGGCCCGAAAAAGACAAAAGACAAAAAAAAAAAAAAGTATGCTAGCATGTTCAACACAAAGCGCTTTGTAAACTGCAAAAATGTGGGGGGGGGGTGGGTGTGTGTGTATACGTGTATATATGTATTTCATCTAAATACTGAAATAAGCAACTGGTTAGATCTGATCTGGATAAAAGAAAAGCCAGGTGCAGAGTTCTTTCAGAGCCAGTTGTAGGCATATACTCACCAATACTGCTCCCCAGAATGGGTAGCCCACTTTAAATGATGAAAAAACGTCTTTAAATTCTGAAATATTGAGCATGGAGCAGACAATTGTTCCAAAGTAAAGGCATATCAAACCAACCAAAATTTGTGTTACCTGTAGAAAAATGAATATGTTTGGTTGAATAAGAAGATATTTTCCCTAAGATTATGTCAGTTTTCTTGGAGTTGAGGTCAAATATAAGCAATTGTTTTGGTGTCTTAGGTCTCCTTGAGAAAGGATCCAAATATATTTTCCAGTATTTTCCTGGCCACTCTAAAAAATTTTATTGGCATGACCTAATGCAGGGATGGCCAATACACTTCTCCTGTGCCTTTATTTACATACATATGGTCATCAATAATGACTCTTTCCATCTAAGTGAAGGTAAAGATTATAAATCCTTCACAATATCATATTAACCCCCTAGCAACTGACCAGAGTAGGCAGGTCCTATCTGCTATAGTTATTATTTTATTTTATTTTATTTTATTTTATTTTATTTTTTGCTTTTTAGGGCAGTACCTGCAGCATATGGAAGTTCTCAGGCTAGGGGTCGAATTGGAGCTACAGTTGCTGGCCTATGCCACAGCAACACCGGATCTGAGCCACATCTATGACTTACACCATAGCTCATGGCAATGCTGGATCCTTAACCCACCAAGCAAGGCCAGGGATTGAACCCAAACTCATGCATACTATTTGGATTCATTTCCACTGAACCACGACGGGAACTTCCCTATCTGCTATTCTGACCTTAGTCTTCATGAGGAAATGCTTCTTTCTACCCAACAGGTCTCAGTGAGTATCGACTCTTCATCTACCAGATTTTTCAGTGCTCATGAGTCTGAGTGGGGAAGTGACACTGATGCCACCAAATACTCTTTCTTAGAGCCAGTCTTTATTCCAGCTGAGGTTGGAGCAGGCTCACTCACCCCCAGAAATTCCAGCTCCTTCTTCAAAACAGTCAGCCATGTATGGCGTGGTGGGGGTGGGGTATCCTCCTCCTGTAAGACATTCTCATGGAGAGGTACTTCTGATAGTTCAATTTCAGACACACTGCGAAGTTTAAACAGAAATGCCATCGTGAGAAAATTCCAGCTCCCTATGAGATGCTCTCAACAGACAGAAAGTGGAATTGCGTCTATTTTTTCAAAACAATTCTGCAATTAAAATCTTTACTGTAAAGGATAAGAAACTCTGAGGCTCAGAGGGTCCAAGTTAGTGGTCAAGATCACTATCATATCAGTGGAAGAATAGACAGAAGAAAATGGAACCAAAACTGTGCCAGGTCTTCTTATTCTTAACCCAGAATAGGTTGTTTCCTATTAATCTATGCTGATGAGTAAAAATAAAAACAATCAGACATGTTTACCTATGCATCTCTCAGTCTTTTTAACATAGAAATGTGTATGAAAATATTCTGTCACCATCACACTGAATTTCATTTCATGTACTTCGAAGAGTTTCTTGATCTCAGTTCTTATTTTCATCCTCAGAGGAGGCTACCTGGAAATACTGTCTCTTCAAAAAGGTTGGAGTGTACTTAATATTTTGCAATGATATTCAGTTGATTTTGTTCCCAAAGCTCTGTCTTCAGCTTCTAAAACGCTTGAAAGGAAAGTCTTGCTTCCTTTCCATCTTGTTTCCTTGTTTCCATCTTTGATAGTCAAAGGAAAAGTAAACTATGCCTCTCCACCAGATTTCACTCCACAAACATTCTCCCTCTAAACAGCAGGGCAGGGTCCCACAGCTTGAGGTTCACAAAAATTAACCAGAAAGAAGCCCAAGGTCCTTTTGGAAGTTTTCTGTCCCTTAACACATATCACGGGGGCAAGAGATCTGCAATACTGGTGCAAATTCCCCTGCTGCACACTCAGAAAATGAGCCTCCTTTGTTAGAAAACTTCAGTTGTTCTCCATGTACAAGCTAAGCAAAAATCTTCCTCCCCACCAGCCAGAGAGAACTACCAGGAAAGTACAACAAATAACTTCTTTTTACTCCGTATATTCATTAAACCAGATGGATTCATGACTAAGTTCAGGATTTGGCATCTCCCCAGCACTATGACTATCTCTGGTTCAGTCAATGACAGAGAACAGAAAAAATAATGGCATGTGCCTACCTGGAAGGCCTTTGTGGTTCTGGGAGAGCAAGATCTGTTCTGCTTCTACTTTCTATGTCCATTTTTCATTAACTGAGCGATCCAGCGGTAAAGAAAGGTGTTCCAGCGATCACAGCGTCTCTGGAAGGTCAGTTAAGATGGGTTAGCTCAAGACACTGATGACTATCTGCCTGCTTAAGACATTGCTCAGAAAGATAAGTTTCTCGGCTGGTTCAGATCCACAGAGTTTTTCTTGTTATAACGAAGAGCAAAACTGAGCAGGCTACTGAATAGGACCAAGTGTCAAACGGGGAGATTTGAGATGCCTGAAGGGTAATTTTGCCTGAAACCAGCAAGATTCACAGAACCTAAAAATTAGTGGAGACTGAGGAAAATGAGAGAGAACCGCAGGACTGAAAGAGATGCTGCTTCTTTCCTGGATCTTTCTCTACTCGTGACCCAGTTCAGCTTTTCTATGCCAGAAGTTCTCCAACTGTCCCTTAGGCCGGCTTGGCTTCCCCTGTACTCTAAGGCTGAAGCATTGTTTGCAAATATGAAAGTATAAGTGTGCCTTTGTCTCTGAATCTCTGGATTTGTCTCTGACTTCCATATTTATTGCCTCTCTTGGGAGTTCCCATTGTAGCTCAGTTGGTTAAGAACCCAACTGGTATCCATGAGGCTGTGGGTTTGATCCCTGGCCTTGCTCACTGGGTTAACGATCCAGCATTGCCATGAGCTGTGGTGTAGGGCGCAAGCACAGCTCTGAGTTGACCCCTAGCCTAGGAACTTCCATATGCTGCAGGTGTAGACCTAAAAAGTGAAAAAAAGAAAATTATTCTCTCTCTTCCTGTTTTTAGGCCCCTGTTTATATGGCTCTCTGCAGTACAAGACATCAGTGTTCTAACTCCTGACAGTGTGAAAGCTAAGAAGTTTTCATACTAAAGACTTATTGACAGATGGGGGTTGAGTGGGAGAGGTAGACTGGGACTCTGGGATTGGCATCTGCACACTGAGGTATATGGAATTACTGGCCAATGGGGACCTGCTGTATAGCACAGGGAACTCTACCCAATATTCTGTGATAATCTAGGTGGGAAAGAATGTGAAAGAGAATGGACGTGTGTATATGTATGGTTGGGTCACTTTGCTGCACAGAAAAAATGATCACAACCTTGCAAATTAACTATACTTCAGTAAAATTTAAAAAAAATAAATAAAGCATGGGAAAAAATATACCATGCAAAAACTAATAAAAATGTTTAAAAAGACTCATTGTCCACTAAAACGTTAGGCTGACCCTCTACTGCCTTGATTTTTGTCATGGCGAGATTGGACTATGGAAACAATGAGGAGCATGAACTTGATAACAAATCCTATGAGGAGATCTAAGTAGGGTTGGACTGAGCCGTTTGCCTGAATTAGGGTTGGAGCTAAACTACTGTGTCCATTTGAAGAGCATAACTAGCTAGACCAAAGCAAAATGAAATGCAGGTGAGGGTCACAGATTTGGGACTATTTTATTTCAGTGTAAATACACACATAGCCTTGAATGGCTCTTTATTAAACTGTAAGATACTACAAATCGTCCTTCTGTGCATCTGCATTTTCTCTGATTTGTAATAAAAATTCCTTTCTCCAAGAAACTTAAGATGTTTGGTGAACAGGGGGCACTAAAAGATACATTGGCAAAGCTTTCATAACAAAGATGTATTAACCCACATGCCATCATCCCACTGTGTCTTCAGGAACTGGTGGACCTGACCAGAATATTACTGGAATTAATAAAACCCATTCACTTCTTCATTCATCCAAAAGGGACCTAAAGCTCCACATCCGGCACTGAGTGTGCAGAGATGAACACCATGGTCCCCGCCCTTGTCCAGCTCCCAGTCTAACAGAGTCAAACAAAGGTAAATGATATGGCATTGCCCATGTGGCAGAGGCTGCTGGAACACCCAGGAGGACGTAACGGTTCTATTTGATAAAGGGTATGGAGAACTCAAGGAAGAGATTCCCAGAGAAAGTCACATTTGAGCCAAGACTTCAAAGGGCAGCAACCATGGAAGTTTTCATTCACTCACTTCTGGCTCGGTGAAATGACGCTACCTCCACTGGAAGAAGGGCTTGAAGAAATGACTGTGTATGGTGTTTTCTGGAACTAGTGGGTTTGCAGAGGATAACTAGGAATTAAACTCTAGATTTAGACAAGAAACAGATTGAAGATGGTCGTCGGTGTCTGGACAGGGTGCTATTTTGTGAGAATTTTCAACAGACACTGGCAAAATGCAAATCTTTAATGGAGATATATTTTGTGATCGCCAACTTTTTCACGTCCCAGTTTTCACCAGCATCTACTCCCTCCAGCTTTCCTAGAAGCTTATCGTCTTTTGTACCCTCACGTTGGGTCCTGATAGACATACTTATTCATCTTTCATAACAGTAAACATTGAAATATATGATGAAGTTGTGTTTTTTTGGTGGGGGCAAAATTATCAAGATGAGTTTTAATCACGCCTCTGCCTGAAAGGAAGAGATAATAGCGTTAACATCGCTCACCCAGCCACATATATTTCCTCCTTCTGGCAGCACATCTGTCCATGCTTTTCACGCACACATCATCCAGCTTCCTCTTTGACAACTAAAGTTCCTTCTCTCAGATATACATTGGGTTTATTTCCCCAAACTCCAAAGAACCTCACTTTGAGATCTCATCTGAGTAATTGTTTTCTCAAACTGAATGTTCAATTCACTTAAAATCAATATGCATGACTTAGCATGTTGCAAAATAAAAGTTGCTATTGCTTTGGGGTATTTTCTGATACTCCCAAAGGAATCCCAGTCTGTCTGTCTGTCTCTCTCCCTCTCTTCCTAGCTCTCTTTCATTTCTGCAGCCAAAGCCAAGTATGGTTTCAATAAGTATGATCAAGAGGTGAGAGAGGCTGAGACTAACACCAAGCTCCGACTGTTCCATGGGAAATTTGATTATAAAAATGAAGGAAATGAGACATTATGGTTCACAGCACAAGAGGCTCTAAAAAGCAAACAAACAAAAAATCCTAAAGTTAAGTAAACAAGGCAATAAATTTAGGATAATTGTTGCCAGATTTCTTACCTTTCGGATACAGTTAATAAATAAGCATGGGGAGGGCAGGTTGCTGGAATAAACCTTACAAAGTTTTTAAAATATAGTTCTAAAAAAACAAAAAGGAAGCAGAGAGCTCCCAGGAGAAATGAAAATTCTAGGTCTACAACAGGGAAATAAAAAAGTGCTAAAAAGGGAAGGAAGGGGAGGGGGCATGTCAGAACTACACAGGAACCAACTCAGTTCCCAAAGGCCAAAGCTGGAACAGTGTGAGCAACAAAATGAATACTGGTCATAAACTAAAGAGTAATATAAACATCAATGAGTCCACACTGACATAAATGATTTAGGAAATAAATGAGAGAGAAGAGACAAATCTTTTTTTTTTTTTTTTAATTTTTCTGGCTATGCCCATGGCATGTGGAAGTTCTAGGACCAGGGGTCCAAACTTCACTACAGCTGTAACTCCAGCCACAGCAGGGACAATGCCAGATCCTTAACCTAGTGCACCACCAGGGAAATCTAAGAAGGGACAAATCTTTACAGAAGAATTCCAATAAGTGAAGAAGAGAAGAAGGAAGTAGAAAAAGCACTTTTCAACCATCACAGTAGTAATTGCCAAAGACAAAGTCTATATGTGGGTGGTGAAATTAGTGGATGAAACTTTAAGAAGAAACATGATATTTACATAGCCTCAAATGTCCTCTCTAAAATATTTACTATGGTGGTGGTTTTAGCAGATATCAACATTTGTTTGACATTCCTCTCTCCAGAAGATGGAGGTCATTTCTCCTCCCATTCATTGTGGACTGGACATATGAACTCACTTCTAATGAATAAAGGATGAAAAAGATACAGTAGCAACTTTATTGTGAGGACACCTGGCAGACACCATCTTCATCAAATCATTGTGGTTAATTCCTCCATTGCTATCTTGAGTGTCCTGATAAGGTTCGATGAGAAGAGCACTTATCTATGTGGAGTTCTTCTCCCCAAAACATAAATCTAGTTAAATCATGGGACAGTATTAGACAGACCCAACTGAAGAGGCCTTCTACTAAACACGTACACAATTCTTTTCAAAAATGCCAAAGTCATAAAAAACAGAGGCAGTCTGAAAAATGGTGACAGATGAGAAGAGGCTAAGGAAACAGGACGACCAGCTGCAAAGCGGTACCCAGGATTGACTCTTGGAACAGGAAAAGGGCATTACTGAAAAAACTGATGAGGCCCTAACGAAGTCCATGGCTTAGTTAATCATGTTGCATAAATGACATGCCCAATGTTTTGATAAATGCACCATGTTTACGTCAGATGCTAGTAATAGAGGAGGCTGGATAAAGAGTATATAGGAATGCTCTATTGTCTTCACAACCCTTGTGTCAACCTGGAAATATTACAAAGTAAATAGTTGAAATTAATCGGCAGTTTAAAAATATGTTCAGTTTTGGCCTATGCTTCTTTAACTGTTTTCCACTGAATACCTATAATAATAATGCACTACAATACATTATTATAATAATGTATCTATAATAATATGTATATGGAGGTGTAACAACAAATAGTCTTCCTCTTTTCAATGTCAGAGAAGTTATCTATGCCAATTCAATGAGAGAGAAAAATATAAGGGTATATATTTATCTTTAAAAAAGGAAAGAAATGGCCTTCATTTGTAGATCTAAATACAACAAAAACTGAGCAAGGTTTCGAAAGGAAAAAATGATCTAATTAAAAAGAATAAAATAACTTGCAAGAAGAAAATATAAATAATACCTTAATATTATATGTAATATCATAAATGTCAAAAATAATATTTCATTTCCCACCAAATTGGTCTATGATTTTAAGTGAAAATTGCAAAGCATTTTAGTTTTAACAAATGATTTTAAAATTCATATAGAAATATAAAAATCCAAGTGTAGCCGAGAAAGTGATTTTAAAAATATTCATGTAGAGAAATGTGTCCTGTATAATTGCTTTACAATGTTGTGTTAGTTTCAGGTATACAGCAAAGTGACTCAGTTATACATACATTTTTTTTCAGATTCTTTCCCCTTATAGCTATTACAAAATATTGAGCATAGTTCTCTGTGCAATACAGTAGATCTTTGTTGGTTATTTATGCATTCCAATTACATCATTTAATTTGATTTTCTAAAATAACCACAAATATCAGGGAGAATTTTTGGCCTGCAAGTAAAATAAACTATGTTCTATACTTTGGTCAATTTAGCTTTTTTTTTTTGAATGGGAAAAGTATAGATTTTCTAAGAACTCCTTGGCCAAGTTCACCCATCTAGTTTTTTTCTTTTTAGTGTTTTGACTTTTTATTTTTTTTAAGTTTTATTGAAGTGTAGTTGATTTACAATGTTGAGGTCATTTCTGCGGCACCCAACTAGCTTTTAGTGTGTGTCCGGCATTGTTCTAAGTGTGTTACTGATGGCAACCAATTTACCTCTCACAGTCTCCATAGGAAAGGTGATGATCCTTGCCATCTTACAGGTAAGGAAGTTGAGCATCAGAGGAGTCAAAATATCTTGCCCAAGGCCACACAGCCAGAAATTTGAGGAGACAGGAATCAGAACCTAATCGTCTGGCTCAGGTATCATTACTTCTCCCTTATGCAGAAACTCACTCAACAAATCCCAGCCAGATCTCAAGGATATCTGGACCTAATGTGGGTGCAGTCATCTGGATTTAAGAAATCTAAGGGATGTGTGTGTGCATGCTTAGGTGTCCATGCTGAGGTTTTTACAAAGATATAACTACATAATTATGTCTAGCATTTTTTTTTTTAACCATAGCACCAGAGTAATCAAATTCTGAAGGGAAATCATCCTCGTAGCTAGATGTCCCAAATCTCTCTTCTGCAACCCCCCAAAAGCCAACCTCAGTGGCCCCCGGGGTGGTACCTTTGACAGACAACAAGGAAAGGGGAACTTTCTGGGGAGAGGGAATCTGTGAGGTTTACCTTGGAGGCTTCAGGCCTTGGTACAGTTCTTTGCTCTCAGCCCCATCCCGTTGCAAGCAGAAGACACTCAGAAAAAGATCGTTGACGATGCCCGTGCAGAAAACAGCAGCCTCTCTTAACTCAGGCTTAAAGTATCTTTGCCTCACACAACACTGCAGAGGAGTCGGTGAAAATGTTTTGTTGGTGGCTGCAGGGTGTGGTAACCACATCTGAGTCTGTGGCCACAGGGACAACTCTGTGCTTCCCAAAAGTTCAGTGTTGATGAGGAAATTAGCATTAGGAGTAACTATCTTTAAGATATTGCTTCATATGTGGTTAGAACAAGAAATCCAAGCAGAGATATGGGCAGGTGGGTGGCAACTGGTTAAGAATCAGATTATAAGAGTAATTTCTGGAGCAAGGAGGGTAGTCCCATGCCTTACCACATTCAATTTGCAGACGCTCTGAAAGTTTCATTAGTTTGCCAACATCATAGATATAAAAATGATGCAAATTATAGTTTCAGAACATTTAATGATGACTGTGTACCAGACACCATTCTAAATGCTTTACATGTACTAATGCCTATATTCCAACTGTTCCATCAGAGCAAGTTGCCATAATTTATTATTCTTTTTCTTTTTCTTTTTTCTTTTTTGTCTTTTTGCCTTATCTAGGGCCGCATCCATGGCATATGGAGGTTCCCAGGCTAGGGGTCTAACAGGAGCTGTAGCTGCCGGCCTTCGCCACAGCCACAGCAACGCGGGATCCGAGCCGCGTCTGCAACCTACACCACAGCTCACGGCAACGCCGGATCCTTAACCCACTGAGCAAGGCCAGGGATCGAACCCACAACCTCATGGTTCCTAGTTGGATTCATTAACCACTGAGACACGACGGGAACTCCCATAATTTATTATTCTAAGTTGCAATAAACAATTATTCGAGAACAGTCTGGGGACCATAATTTCCTCAACTTAAAAAAAAAAAAAAAGCACACTAGGGCTTTGCATCGACAAACAGGAAAAGGAAAAAGCAGGCTGTGGAAGAGGGACAAACCAAGGACTTATTCATATACCTTTGCATTAATTATAAAAATATAGATTTGATTTAAATTCTTATATATTTTGCATACACTAGAATAAAATGAATTCAGTCAAAAAAAATCCCACAATCATATTCCACCCCATGCTTTCTTTTTCTCAAATGACATTTAAGGTGGTCTTTGATAAATTTCCTAGTTAATCATTACCTCAGCATCTCAGCTTATCATGGACAATATCCTACCCTCAATCTTCTCAATTTTAGCAAATACTCTTACTATCCGCATAGTTGCCTGATCCAGACACCTATTTGTCCTTCTTAATTATGATAACTTATCCTACTTTATTATTTTTTTTTTCTGGCTGCCCCTGCTGCATATGGAAGTTCTTGGGCCAGGAATGGAATCACAGTTGCAGCTGTGACCTACACCACAGCTGCAGCAATGCTGGATCCTTAACCCACTGCACCAGGCTGGGGATCAAGCCAGGGATTGAACTGGTACCTCCACACTGTGCCACAGATGGATTGTTAACACGTTGCGCCACAGCTGGAACTCCTACCGTACTTTAAAACCATTTGTATTTCTTTCTTCCATCTCCAAAGCACATAGAAAATTGGCCCACATATTTTCCATCTTCATTCACCGCCATCAGCTCAGGCCATGATAATATCAACACTTGCCTCAGTGGCTAATACAGTTCTTACAATGCCTCTAAGTTACTCTCATACATGTCCTTAGGGTAATAAGAGTAATTTTAAAATATAAATCTAATCATGTCACTCCCTGTTATAATGCCTGCCATGACTTCTTATTTCGCTAAGATGAAAACTGTGTGTTCCTCCTGGCAGCCTTAAGAAGTGCCCCATGATAATGTAAGTTTTTGTGATCGTGGACATTTTGTTTCTTCTTTAGGTCAATGATTAAGTAATAAATACATTAAAGAAGATGCATAAAGTCAAAAGTGTTATTCTCATAATTAATGGATACTTTCTCTTACTTTTTGAGGAGGTACAACTAGATGTTATATAATTAAAAGTTAACAAAAAGTTAAGAGTAATTAACTTATATGTTTAACCACTGACATGTTTTCTTCTTAAATATATAATATTCCCCGTTTTACTTGGGAGGAAGGCAAGGAATCTGAACTGAGCTCTGACTGAACCACAAAAAATGGACACTTTTGTACATCAAAATAAGTACTTTCAAGTGTTTTAAAGTAATAAATACACATACAGAGACAAGAGAAATAACTGAATTCATGATAATTAAGGAAGATGGGAAAGTTTGTGAAATGAAAAATGAGACTGTATTTGCTCTAACTTCATTGTTAAATGTTTGTGTGGATTTGGGAGTTCCCATCACGGCTCAGCTGAAATGAATCCAGCTAGTATCCGTGAGGATGCAGGTTCTGTCGCTGGCCTTGCTGTGAGCTGTGGTGTAGTTTTGCAGACGCGGCTTGGATCCCACATTGCTGTGACTGCAGTGTGGGCTGGCAGCTGTAGCTCAGATTTGATGCCTAGCCTGGGAATATCCATATGCAGTGGGTGCAGCCCTAAAAAGCGGGGGAAAAAAAAAGGAAAAGAAAGAGAAAAAAAGTTTGTATATGGATTTAAAACAAACTGTTTCCCCTTCCTAATCCCCCCTGCCATTGCCTACATAAGTGGCAGCATGAGAGGGCTTATGGCCCTCCCTCCTAAAATCCAAACACACCATCACTCTTCATTTTCCAGTACAGGAATATTGAAGAAACATGTTGCTTCATGCCCCATAATTTCCTTTGCCGTGAGCAATCCCTCATCCTACTCTATATCCTCCCAAATCTGTTGGCATAAAACAATTTTAGTTCCAGATTCAGGAGAAAGCACTCTCTGTCCACAGCTAAACTTTCTTAAGACTTATTGAGGGCCGAGCACCCTTGCTTCAATGGCAGATGTTTTCTAGAAAAATAAAGTTTATCAAGTTAAAATAACACCAGTAGACTTTAGGGGCTCTTGGCAGAGACACGTCTAGATCCGGATCACTCAATTTTGTTTTTATTTCATCCACTTTTTCTAGTTTTGAGGTATAACTGACAAATAAAATTGTATATCTTTAAGGTAGGTAATGTAATATTGTGCTGTTCGTGTACATTGTGAAAGGATTACCACTATCCGTCTATGTCTATCATCTCACATGGTTGCCATTGTGTGTGTGTGTGTGTGTGTGTGTGTGTGTGTGTGTGGTGAAAATGTATAAAATCTGCTCTTCTAGCAAATTTCAAGTATACATCAATATTTACTATAGTCACCATGTTGTTCATTAATCCTTCAGGCTTTATTCATTTTATAACTGAAAGTCACCCTTTGGACCAACATCTCCCCATTTCTTCCACTCCGCCCAGCCCTGACCACCACCCTTCTACTTGGTGTCTATGAATTCATCCATTTTTAGATTCCACGTACAAGTGAGATCATGCAGTATTTGTCTTTGCCTGGCTTATTTTACTTAACATAATACCTCCAAGGTCCATCCATGTAGTCAGAAAGGGCAAGGTATTGTCATTGAAGACCTATTGCTGAATCTACTCCATAGAACTAAAAACAAAATTTAAACAGGAAACAGAATTATCTAATAACTAACTTTAGTAAGACATGCTCTTAATAAAAAATATCTAAAAATACACCTTCACTGCATCAGGACCTTTACTCGATTAGGGGTTTTAGGGAATTAGATACCCAAGGAAAGATTTACACCAATTATTTTTGTACAAAATTACTTTTCCAACAAAATTCATGGTAGCAATTTGAAGTTTCAATTTCTCCATATGTATGGAGTCAGCTTGACTAGAATTTAGTAATCCTAACTCTTCTGGTGTTGTCTCAAAGTCAGCAATAAAGGGACTGGGGTCCAATTTTATTTCATTATCTGTAGAAATTGGTGTGAGCCACACTGATTTCCTAAAGAGAAGAGAAAAAGCAGATACGGTTGGCATATTTGGTACCACATCTTTCTGAGTCTTAATCTGGGGCCTGGTCTATCGGACTCACCTAGAGGCACAACATTCCAAAGGGATTTTCTCATGGTCACTATGTATATTCCTAGGGTTAAAGTATATCTCTGTTTGAAAAAGGAGAGTATCCTCTGAAACAACCTAGGAGAAGACAAAAGTTAAGTAGAAAGTAGCTTTAAAAACAGAGGGGGCATTTACACATTTAAATAGGAAGTATATTCGAGATCTCAAAAATGGCCATTGTCACTTGGAAGTACAAACAAAGTTCTGACCACCCACTGCGACAAAAGAGGTTTATCTGTAAGAGTGGATTTAAAATGCCTGGAAAAAAATCTTAATAGGACATAGTAGCAAACTTAAATTGTAACTTAGAGCCATCTTTACGATTCATCAGTGAAAAGGTTTTCAACGGTTCTTCTGAGGAAGATGGTTTGGAGGTCAAATAACAGGGTGGTTTAAAATTTAAGCTTTGGGGGATAATCCTCCTGGTTTGGCATCTAAACTATCAAGATGTGCATCCCTGAGAAAACCGGTAAAGCACCTCCTGAAGTTTTAGTTCCCTCATTTCTACAATAAAGACAACATCTAATTCATAGGTGACTTTTAACTGGGCATTGGCCCCAAATATTTCCACAGTATGAATACAAGCTGTTTAAATTCGAAAATCTGTGAAAACATAACACCCCAGGAAAACAACACCCTTTAAGATTTGTGCCTGTAAAGTAACCGACAACAGATTTCATTCCAGTGAAAATCTAGACCCATAGAGCCTGGGTAAATTCAAGTAATCTCTCACTGAATATGCAACACCTTCCCAGAACTGGTGACTTCCTACATGAGGAACATTGAATGGGATTTAAAACTGTCCACTAAGCTTTAGTGAAATACAATAGTAGCCTAAAGACAACTTAAAATCAGTTTGCTAACCAGTCTGGAAATCTGTGCTTTTAAGGTCTTGTGCACACAGAGGACTCTATTCAGTGACTAAGTAAGGAATTGTATGGTCATCTACCCATTATTTACTATAACTAGAAGCAAAACTTGATCTTAAACAAACAGAAACCACCAAAAAACAAAACAAACAGGAGTTCCGTTGTGGCTCAAAGGAAACGAATCCAACTAGTATCCATGAGGATGCATGTTAGATCCCTGGCCTCACTCAGTGGGTCAGAGATCTGGCATTGCCATGAGCTGTGGTGTAGGTCACAGAAGTGGCTCAGATCTGGCATTGCTGTGCCTGTGGGGTAGGCTGGTAGCTGTAGCTCAGATTCAACCCCTGGCCTGGGAATTTCCATATGCCACAGGTGCAGCCCTAAAAAGCAAAACAAACAAACAGAAAAACAGGAAATAATCTTAGCACCAGGCATAGAGTTAAAATCTAGAAGTTATTTATTTATTTATTTTTACAAATAATCATTATTCTCACCTTTGTCCTGATCCCACAGTCGTGGACAGGGTATATAAAATCATATGCGTATGTTTGTATCCGAGTCACAGGGCAACCCGATCCCAGATATAACTCATCAGCAAATATATACAGATGGCTGCTGCTGTAGGCACATGGGCTAACAGAGACCATCACCCAGTCCATAGAACAACCTATTTTCACTGCAGAAAGAATCATATGACAAAGTGTCAGATGTGTATTACCTTAAAGGAGAGCTCAGAGAATATTCAGCTATGCCCTCTGTGATTAATAAAAGGTATTTCTCTGGCAAAGATACTCACAGCTTAAAGAACAGCATACAGAGGATTTTTCATATTACCATTACTTTCTAAAATATCTGCATAGAAATTGACAGAATAGCGTAAATCAGCTACAATAAAAATGTTTTAAAGATACTTAAAAATTTTTAAAACTAAAATATTTGCATAATTCTGTCCTCAAATAAGTAAATTTTGTTATTTCACTGGGAAAAAAGCAATCCGTAAGAACATTTATCTTTAGCCCCCTGCCTCCTTAAAAGAAGTTAGATTTCAATGAAGAGTTTCGTGTGTTAGCACTACTTTCTAAAATATCTGCATAGAAATTGACAGAACAAGTAAATCAACTATAATAATTTTTTAAAAGACACTGATTTTTTTTAAATCTGCATAATTATATCGTCAAATAAGTAAATTTCAGTTATTTCTCAGGGAAAAAGCAATCCCTAAGAACATCATTATCTTTTAACTCCCCGCCTCTTCTTAAAGAAATTAGATTTCAAGAAGGATGATATATCTAGGACTATAAATAAGGGATAGAAGTAGGTTGCAATTCATTAGATGAAGGGTGATGTATTCTGGAAATATCTTTTTTTGTTGTTGTTGCTTTTTAGGGCTGCACCTGTGGCATATGGAAGTTCCCAGGCTAGGAGTTGAATTCAGGGCTGTAGCTGTCGGCCACGACACAGCCACAGTCACATAGGATCCAAGCAAGCCATGTCTGCAACTTATACCACAGCTCACGGTAACACCAGATCCTTAACCCGCTGAGAAAGGCCTGGGGTCAAACCTGCATCCTCATGGATGCTAGTCAGATTCATTAACCGCTGAGCCACGATGGGAACTCCCCAGCTCCCTTCTTAAAGACATAAAAGGAGGAATGTTGGTACGGTAGAATTCATAGCTAGAGCAACCAGAACCAGAAACAATCAGAGCAAGACAGAGGGGTGGAGAAGTGGCAGTTAAAAATGATTGTGTTTAAGACAGGCTACAAGGATGTATTGTACAACATGGAGAATATAGCCAATATTTTGTAATAAATGTGAATACTGTGTAACTTTTTTAAATTGTCTAAAAATTAAATAGCGAACTTTTTAAAAAATACAAATAAAAAATAACCATTTTCTATCAATATTTTAGTATCTCACACTTCTCGCAAATAAACCTAGCATGGCCCTGAGCGAGCCAGTCACAAGTCAGAGGACCAAAGTGTGCATTTTATATTTTCTATATGACAGTGCTTATTTCCGTATCCACTTCCAAGTAAGAACAGTAAGTCAGACCACACAACAAAAATAGCTAGTCGTTAAAACCTTGACTAGGAATTTCCCAAAGGAGACATAGAGACTAGGAGGCCTTGGAGGACATTCAGGATAATCATAAACACTTTGGGAAACCTGAATCTTCCCAGCATGAAGAAATATTTCAGTGATTAATGAGCTAGAGATCTTCAGCACCATCTGAGCCTGGAAGTTCCCGGTTTTCAAGGATAAATCATCAAGAAAGTAAGAACGTGGAGGAGATGTTTTAATAAAAAGGGAGGCTTTGGAGAAGGCAGGTGTTCTAAATCAGTGAGTATAACCTCCCAGTCACCTCTCCATGTGTTTGAGATGTTATTCTCACAACAGTCAGATAAGATTATCAAGCAAATCCTAAAGTGAAAAAAAAAGTTTCCAACAATTGGATGACGGTACATTCAAAAGGGTAAGTGGGCACGGACATAGGGGAAATCCATGCTTCTGGCCTTGCTCCTTTTTTCATATTAGTTTTAGAGTCAAGTTTCAGTGTGACATTCAGATCTCAAAGAGCTGAACGATCCTTTAAGAAGAAACCCAAGGAACACGCGTAGCTATGCAAACACTAAGTGAACCAGAATCTTCCTGACACCCAAGCATCCTGTACCACGACCAGGCCTGAACACCCTACTCACCCCACCCCAGACAACTAGAATTCTTCCCCAGCTCCCAGGTCACTTCCCTTTCTCCACACGTGCTGCACTGAAATGATTTAACTTGCTGAAATGTCAATAATTAACAGCTATATAGTGAGTTACACTAGCCTAGGCCTCCTGAAAAATTCACCTTAGGTGAAATGGAGAGATCAGAAACTAAGTGTGGTCCTTGCTCAGAAAGGGCTTATAGGCCAAATGGGTAAAGAAAAAAATCACATATCTGTTCCCCCAAAAAGACCCCACTTCAAACAAAAAGAAACAGCATATCTTTAAAAAAACAAAACACACACACACACATAGAAAACAGAAAAAGTTGAAATGCTACCTTAGAGTAGCTGACATTTAGTCGGGCCTTGAAGCTGGGAAATATTTGGATAACACAAAATAAAATGAAGACTACTCCAGGTAAAATATATAAAACGTAGTCAATTTATAGAGAGACCAGACACTGATACAGTTTCTACTATTGGCTTTGTAGAACCACTGATGAATTTAACACGAGTGAAGCTCAGATGGTATTTTAAAAAGAACAAAAAGAGAGGTATCAACATCAAGGGTAAATGTGAAGGATCTGGAAGGAGGAAGATCAGTTAAGCTACAACCAAGTGTCTCACAATAAAACCAAGGACTGGTGTTTGCCAGTGGGTTCATAGGGGCAGCCTGAAACATAGAGCCAAGGACTACTTCTGAAGAATTTCTGCAAATGAGGATTAAAATAGAAGAGCACAACAGAGAAGAAAGACACATCTCCTTTAGGCAGAAAGTTAAAATGTGTCCTCAGTATAAAGCCCCAGGTCCAGCTGGCCTGAAAGTATTTCTCTTCTAGCGAAGGATAAGATCAGATCTCCGAGAGTAATCACTCCGAGTTACCATCCAAGGAAGTCCTCCCCCAAGCCAGTCATTTACCATAGATGTTCTCAGTGCAAGGCCAAATCCAGGCAGCAAGGAGAATCAAGACCTGTAAAGCCATAGAGACCTTCATGTGGGCAGACCCTCCAGCAGAGGACGTCTCAGGAAACAGGAAGAGGAGACGGCTTAAGTGACTTTATATGGAATCCCATGCTCACCTGCCTTCATTTTCCTACTTATTGAGATTAAGGGGGAAAAGGATAACTACAGCTTCAGAGTACCTCCCCATAAAATATAACTCAATTACAAAGTGAGAGAAAGTCTACAGTGAAGAGCCCTGGAAGACAGCCCCTTAACCCAACGACCAAATTCACATCAATGGTAACGGGAATAACTGAAGTTGGGTACCACCTGATAGGATGCAGTAAGAACAAGGTACTGCTTCTGTGATAATCCTGCCAAACCTAATGATGAAAGAAATAGCAAACACAAATTGAGTACATTGTACAACAGACAAATGTCGAGGCCATGAAAAATCAAGGAAAGATTGAAAAAGCGCTGGAAACTAAAGAGATATGATATCTCACAGCCACACAACATGTGATTCTGAACTGGATTTCATTTTATCATTATTTCTTAAGTAAAGGTCATTAATGAGATAATTGGTGAAATTAGAGAGGTGTGAGGTTTTGAGTCAGTAATTAAGTTTTTAGTTTTAATGATACTCAAACATTTGGTGTCAGGACCTCCTTAATAGTTTTAAAAATAGAATTCCAAAGAACTTTTGTTCAGAGGGGTTTAACCTGTGCAAATTTACGTTATAAAATAAAATAAAATTAAAAATTTTTTTGAATAATTAACATAAGTAACAATATGAAAAATAACTATTTTCCCCCCAAGTGGAAGAGTAACATTGTTTTACATGTTTTACTTCTATTTAGTTTAATAGAAGACAGCTAGATGCTCATGTTCTTCTACATTTAGCCTTTGTGATAAGTTGCCTTGGTTAAAGTATATGAAAAAACTTTTGGAAGTTCCCTTCGTGGCTCAGTGGTTAACGAATCCGACTAAGAACCAGGAGGTTGCGGGTTCGATCCCTGGCCTTGCTCAGTGGGTTAAGAATCCGGCGTTGCCGTGAGTTGTGGTGTAGGTTGCAGACGCGGCTCGGATCCCGCGTTGTTGTGGCTGTGACGAAGGCCGGCAGCTACAGCTCCTGTTAGACCCCTAGCTTGGGAACCTCCATAGGCCGTGGGTGCGGCTCCACATAAAAGGCAAAAAGACAAAAAAAAAAGAAAAAGAAAAACCTTTTCCTCACACAAATATGTATTTGGAAAAGTGAGGAGCATTTTAGTAGCTTTCTTGGATAATTGTGGCTCTTCTTCTTTGATACTGCTCCAAATCTCTACAAAATGTAGCTTCTTCAAGGTTAGTGGCGGTGTGGAATCAGAAAATACATCAGTGAACTTCTCGTGCTCAATTATATTAAAATCCATTGGTCCCTCTTGCATTTCAAATGAAACTGTCACGTGTGCATGCCTCTATCACAATACGAATTAGTTATCTGGAAAATATTGGTTCACTCAGTTATACAGATCTTCCAAATGTTAACACATTACATTATGCAAAAAAATAAATTACAGTTATACCCTGAAAGTAGGGAATGAAGTTTTCTAAAGTTCTAAATGTTGCTTGTAAGCTAGAATTTTATCACTGGATACAAAAACCATCATTTGTTTTTGTTGAAGTGCCAGCCATATTGCATTCCATTTCTAGAAACTGTTTTTCAAAAACCCAAGTGCAAATGTCAATGTTTGTCTAACAGTCATTCTTGCAGGTAAACATAATATTCTAGGAAGAAAGGATCTTGTTCAGTTCACAAGTCAAACAATTGCATAATCTTCATGCTTTGATACACAGCCAAACGCTTCATTCATACTTTCCATTTTACCCTGCAGAACATTAAAAAGACATGCAACCAACTTTTGTTCAACATTTAAGAAAAAGTTACGTAGGCATCAGCACATTGGGTGATCACAAGGGAAGCTCAAGATGGCATCCCCACAATGATAAAACCAGGAACCTAACTGGAAACACGAAGAACTGGCTACCAGTTTACAATCAGGGGGAAGCCCATTTCAGAAAACCCTAAAGGGAGCTCTTTACGCAATTTTTTAAAAGGCCATCATAGCACTTAGATCACAACAGCTCTTCTGTATTTTATTCAGACCTGGTAACAGACCCAATGCAGAAACCAAATCAAAGAAATAAGGAGAAACATTTGTTAAGAGCACAGGGGCCTTTCTTTCCTCTGCAGAGTAAGGCTCATTAAGGACACAGCAAAATGCAATAAACTTGCCACACTCAGCTGTCTGCAATGACTCTTCCCTTAATGTAGCCTGAAGAGTCCTTTATGTGAGCCTAGAGATCGCAATTTTTCCCCCTAATTTCCGTATTGCTGGAAATTGTAGGTTCTGATGAAATGAAAAATGCAGGTAAATTATGTCCAAAGAACCGACTCTTCTATGGAGACATCCGTGAGCTGCTTCTATTACACTTTCCCCACCTTTATTTTTTTAAGTATCAAACCTATAGCAAAGTGGAAAGCATATATTATGAATACCCATACTTAGATTCACCAATTGCTAATATTTTGCTATATGTGCTCTCATATCTCGTGTGATGATTTTGTATATTTACATATATCATTCTTCTGAACATCTGAAAATATGTTGCAGATACCATGGTATTCATTCTTAAATACTGTTGAACTTGTTTCTCTTAAGAGCAAGGATACTTTGCTACACGACACAGGATAATTATTTCAGTCAAGAAATTAGGAGTTCCCGTTGTGACTTAGCAGGTTAAGAACCTGACATAGTGTCTGTGAGGATGCAGGTTCCATCCTTGGCCTCACTCAGTGGGTTAAGGATCCGGCATTGCTGCAAGCTGCATCCTGGGTCAGAGATGCAGCCTGGGTCTGGCATTGCTGTGGCTGTGGCACAGGCCAGCAGCAGCAGCTCCTATTCAACCCCTAGCCTGGGATATTCCATATGCTGCAGGCATGGTCCTAAAAAAAAGAAAAAAGAAAAAAGAAAGAAAAGAAATTAAATACTCAATTTCCCCAACTTTCCAGTGTCTCTCCCTTATAGCTGTTTTTCTAGCCAAGTTCTAACCAAGCATCAAACAGTGCATTTAGTTGCCGTCTCTCTTTAGTGTCCTTTACTCGGTTTTCCTGAGAGCTATTGTGCATAATATACTGCTTGGATCTGGCTGATGGTTTCTCTATAATTACATACAGGTTCAACACTTTTTTGCAAGAAAACTGTATTGGAACTCCTTCATAATGCAGCTTACGTAACAGAGGGTCCATGACTCAAGTTCATCCCGTTATACTAATGGGTATTAAGTTTGATCCTTTTTTTGAGGTAGTATCTACACAATTTCTGAGTTGTAAAGATGTCTCACTTTTTGTAATTAATGAATAATCAGGAGGTGACAGTCTGAAGTTGTACGTATAACTGTTTCCCCCAAACTTGAATGTAATATTTTTAGAATCCATTGCATTAATCATAATGCTGGCTGGAAAATAGCGATTTTTCACATATATATATATGAAAATCATCAATGTATGTCAATATTCTTCTGTAAGGAAGAGTTCCCTCTTATCTGTAGCCATCAGGTCATTTTGTTTTGCAGGTATCATTACGGACTTACAGATTTTTTTTTTAATTCAATGCATTATAATCCATCACCGATATTATCCTTTACCCAAAATTTGGCAGAGACATTTCTTCATAATCAGACATCTCTTCAATAAACCTTGGCTAAAAGTGAAATAATATTTAGAAGATCTGGGCACAACATATAATCACTGCTAATGAGGTAATGTCATGGTTTCTAAGAAATTTCTGGTGAAATACACCACATCTTCTTTTTCCATTTATCTGTTGATGGACACTCAGGTGGCTTCCATAACTTGGCTATTGTAAATATGCTGCTATGAACATCAGGGTGCACATATCTTTTCGAATTAGTGTTTTTATTTTCTTCAGATATATACCCGGAAGTGGAATTGCTGGCTATCAGGGAAAATGCAAATCAAAACTACAATGAGATATAACATCATGCTTGTCAGAACGGATAACATCAAAAGGTCAGATTAAAGTGCTGGATATAGTTTACCAATGCTATTAATCTCTGAATCTGTTTTCCATAATTTTTTTCCTATATATGTATACTCATACCTGGGAGAAGAGTTTGGGAATCTGTGTTATTTTAGCCAGTTACCATAAATTGGAAAGCTATCTGCCCCTCCTTTTAAGACTTTAAGTTTCCTATGAAATGCGGAAATTTTCATTTGTTTATATTTAGTAAAATTTGCTTGTAATATATACTATCCAAATATCATTTGATTTCTCAACCTCGGGATTAAGATGGCGGAATAGAAGGACTGGAGCTAAACTTCTCTCCCGAAAAACAGCAAAACTACAAACAAATGCCGAGCAGCCTTCAACCAACTGGACTGTAAACTTCCAAAAAAGATATTCTACTCCAGAAGACAAAGAGGAGACCATATCAAGAGGTAGGAGGGGCGATTACACGATAGAAGCAACCACATACCTCCTGGGTGGGAAGCCCCACAGACTGGAAAGTAACTGCATCACAGAGACTCAGCTACAGGACTGAGAGTTCTGAGCCCCACGTCAAAACCCCACGCCTGGGGATCCGGCACAGGGAGAAAGAGCCCCCGGAGCATCTGGCATTGAAGGCCAGCGGGGCTTGTGTGCAGGAGCTCCACAGGACTGGGGGAACAGAGACCCCATCCTTGAAAGGCACACACAGACTTTCACGTGCACTGGGTCCCAGGGCAAAGCAGTCTCCATAGGATTCCGGGTGGACCTTACTGCAATTCTTGGAGGATCTCCTGGGAAAATAGGGGTGACTGTGGCTTGTTGTGGGGGAAGGACACTGGAGGTGAAGCTCTCGGGAACATTCATTAGCCTGCATT
>PVHT021183666.1:1393776-1460586 GCA_004024745.2 Catagonus wagneri
AAAAAAAAAACAAATATCATTTGATTTGTAAATATGTGATGACTTCTAAATTGGTCTCTGATTTTTATCTCTTCAGACTTCCTGTGCCTTAAATCTATCTGCTAATATTTTACCAAGGAATTATTAATTTAATCTTCATTTTCAAATATATTGGCCTAAAATCAAACAGCACTTATTTGCAAACAATGTAATTGTTAAACTTTGAATCAGGAGTAATAATTTCAGCAGAGTTCCTACCAACCTAACAGATAAGAGTGTCTCATTGTGCTTAAACTATTAACACAAAATACCTTAGGAGTAGTGATAATTTTATATTCCTTCTATATTATTTTACATTCTTATTTATTACGTTTTTTTTTCCTTTTTATACCTGAGTTTTATTTGATTAATTTGTCTCCTTGTTTCTGTATAGTTAATTCTATTGCAATTTGGAAGTTTCTATATACTTAACTTTTTGAGAGTCACATTTTATTTTATTTTTTTTTAAGTTGCATCTGTGTCAGGGTTTCCAAGACCATCCCCAGTTTTGATGATTTGCTGGGAGGATTCAGCAAATGGTAATACCACACCGTGATTTATTACAACCAAGGGATTTAGCGCAACGGGAAAAAGTACATGGGCAAAAGTCCATAGGAAACCAGGTGTGAGTTTCCAAGACTCCTCTCCCAGGGGAGGCACACAGGATGTACTTAATTCCTCCAGCAATGAGTTGTAACAATGTGTGAAATAGTACCTACCAAGGAAGATCATCACACACTCTCAGTGTTCAGGGTTTTTGAGGGGCTGGTCACATTAACATCCTCTGCCCATCACATGCCAAAATCCCAGATTCCCGGAAGGAAGACAAGAATTCAGCATAAACTATATTGTTTGCACAAAAAGTTTAGGTACAGGGAGCCACTCTTACCAAGTTGGGTGGTGGGAACTCTCCCAAAATCTAAGCTCTTCAGTGCAGTTCAGCAGCCAGTCTTGCAAGCAGTCTCAAGTCTGCTGTCTTTAAATCTATTCTGTACAACTCCGAATTTTTTTGTTTTCCTTTTCTTTTTAAGTTCTCACCTGTGGCACATGGAAGTTCCTGGGCTAGGGTCTGAATTGGAGCTGAAGCTGCAGGCCTGCACCACAGACACAGCCATGCCAGATCTGAGCTGCATCTGCAAACTACACTTCAGCCTGCAGCAATGCCAGATCCTTAACCACTGATCGAGACCAGGGATCAAACCCACATCCTCACGGACACTATGTCAGGTTCTTAACCCACTGGCGCACAATGGGAACTCCCAACTCTGAATTTTTAAAATAGAGTTTTGTATTTTTCTGTCATCTGGAATTAATTAGTATTGGTAGGAGGCAGAATTCTCGAGATGTTTCCTGAAATTTAGTCAATCAAACATTAATCTAAGGATTAATGTGAAAGAATTTTACAAATTTAAGGACTTTAACACAGGGAGATTATTCGGGGTTACCTGAGTGACACAACTGCATTACGTAAATCCTTGAAAGTACAGACCTCTCTCTGGCTGGAAGCAAAATGCAGAGTAACTCAGAAGGAGATGTCAGTAAGATCTGAAAACTGCAAGAGGCTGGACCCCTGCTGACTTTGAAAGTGTCCACATGGGAAGGAATGTGGGTGGTCTCTGGAGGCTGAGAACTTCCTCCAGCTGATGGCCAACAAAGGAAGCATGGACATCAGCCCTATGAATAGAGGAAATTAAATTCTGCCAACAACCTGATTGAGTCTGCAAGCACACCCTCCCCGGGAGCTCCAGAAGAAACACAGCCAACCTGATGTCAGCTTTGTGAGACTCCAAGCAGGAAACCCAGAGAAGCACGTGGTGCCTGGATTCCAACCACAGAAACTATGGTAAAGGAATGTTACTTTATGGTGCTAGGCTTGTGGTAATTAGTTACAATAGCAATAGAAAACTAATACACTCTATGTTTTAGGGGGAATATACGTTTTTCCAACATTTTATGATAGTTTGGATTTTATTTCCAGAGTTTATATTCCAAAATGAAATTTAGGCCAAAGAATAAACTGTGCTGATACACTGGCCCTCTTACATTTATTTACATTTATATTTGTTTGTTTTTCTGGAGCATATGATCTAGTATTTCTTTAGAAAAGATATATATATGCTATGTACAGTAATCGTTTTTTGCTTTGCTGTTGGTTATCTTCATGCATTTAGTGGTATCTAAGTTTAATAATGTTCTATGACGATAATTTTTAAAATCTTTTTTCCTTCAGAAAAGAATTCTGGTTATCCTGGATACATGGGAGGAAATTAAAATAATTTTATCAGAGTTTTAACACTATTATTCTATATACTTCTAGTATCCGAGTTTGTAGAAAATCCTGATATAATTGAACAACCTTTTTATAGTGTGCATTTGCTGTGTGATTTGAGAATATTCAGTTTGGCTATAAATGTAAGAGAATGAGAAAGTGGTCAAAACTCATAAGACGTGTGAGCACTAAGTCTGTGGAACAGAGCTGGGATTAATAAGATGTGTTAAATATAAGTGAGTTACTAACCAGAGGCCAGCCAAGAATAGATAGCACAGACAGAAATTATGATGGAACAAACAAGAGTGTCACTTAGGGGAAAAGAAGAAAAGAAAAACAACTCTACAACCCCAAATTGTTCTACCATCAGTAATATCTAATATGGTCTCATTTTGGCTCCATGTGTGCTCTACTCTATCCCTTTCAAACACACAAACACACACACACGCACACACACAACTCACGGTGTTATATCATAGCCATGACCAGTAATATCACTACAAATCTCTGATCAAGCAAACATGTCACTGACCCTGAACACTTTCCACCTGTGGTCCCCTTCTCAATCCTTAACTCCAGTCCTTGTGACCTCCTAATCATGATCAGTGGAGAGGGCTGATGTAGCAGATACAAGATAAATGAAGAGAGCACACCCCAGGGTTCTGGTGGATGGTGCTTCCATCCTGCTTGCCTCTCTCCTAAATGTATTATCTCCCATGTTTCTTTTTCCTTGCTTCTCACTGTAAGTTTTAAGTTGATCATCTGTACTCGGTGATGTCAGCATCATCCATGAGTCTACGAACCATTCTGTTCTGTGTCCCCGACAAGAGCTGACCTAATGAACCTCAAGATAAACTTCCAATACCACATTTACCACTTCTTTTTAAATTTTATTAAAATATTTCAAAAAATAAAATGAAATATTTCATAGGTTTTCTCAATCTGGAATGTTGCTAAACTGGGTCTGATTCAGAAATAAGCTGAAAGATTTGAGAAGTAGAGAATACTTTCAAAAAAATAGGACATTGATGATGGAAGGAATTACAACAATTCAAACAGTTAAACTGTATTCAAATTGAGTAGAAATGGATTATTCATGATGTCTTAATGGCTTACTCCCCAAAGAAAAAAAACGAAATATGATTTCTTATGAAATAAAAAAATTATATTCATATATTCAGGGTTATATATATTCCATATTGTGTCAATAAACCCTCTAAACATTTTTTTTTTCAGAAAGGGGAAGGGGTGGAGTAGAAAAGAAACAGGGGACTAGAGGTGGGATGGCACTGGAGGAGCATATTTACCTACTCCACGACCCAAAAAGGAGTAGCATTTGAGACCTATTTCTGGACCTTCTCTTTAACTTTCATCCAATTTCTCGTGAGAAATTCAATCCTCTTTCCATTAGCGAAGAGAGAGAGGGTCACTCCACATACTTACCTGGCTTTCTGCTGATAGCTCATGGAAACGGTCCGGCCTCCAAGTCTTTCACGGTATGGAATGGTCCCATCCTATGACTGGCTGGTTAAGTCCAAAAAGGGGCACATTCTCCAAAGGAGCTTCATTTTGTCCTGGAAGCTAGTCTCTGCTCTCAACAGCTTTGCAAGGAATAAAGAATATGCTATTGTGATTGTTGTTCCCTGGCTACTTTGTCAACTGATTCAGAATCCAAGGAGGAGTGAGTGTGTAGGTTCAAGAGAACTCCTAAAAGCATGTGATGTTTCACGAGATTTTGAAATACTACCATTTAGTTCATTGCTTGAAAAATTAAGACATTTATTTGAACAAGAGGAGTTCCCGTCATGGCTCAGCAGTAACCAACCCAGCTAGTATCCATGAGGACACAGCTTCAATCCCCGGCCTCCCTCAGAGGGTTAAGGCTCCGGCATTGCTGTGAGCTGTGGTGTGGGTCACAGGCATGGCTCGGATCCCATATCGCTGTGGCTGTGGCCAGCACCTATAGCTCCGATTCAACCCCTAGCCTGGGAATGTCCACATGTTGCAGATGCAGCCCTAAAAAGAAAAAAAAAAAAGGTATTTGGACACGAGACTAGACAAGATTCTAATTCAAGATTTTGGTTTAAAGTTATCAGAAATTATCAGAAATTGTGACATCAAATAATCAAATAGAATGTTTTCCCAAAATACTAGCCATTTCACATGAGCAAGATGGAAGAGCCCAAAATCTCAAAGTGACTTAAATGTACTACCAAATAGAAAACGAAAAAAATAGAGAAAAACTAAGAGTAGGGAACAGAAAATGAGAATGCTAAATATGTATATTATGATAGCTAAAATAAATACGATAGTCTACTATTCTGAGACGGCTGCAGAGAGATTGTATCTTATTTTACGTTTATTATCAGAAGGACGTAGAAGAAGAATCAGAGAACTGTGTTACAGTACAAGAGTTACTCAACTGCCACTCAGAGCATCAGATGATAAGTGTACCTATATCTTCAAAAAATGCAGTTGCCTAGAACACTGCAATGCCTTGCAAGCCAGGATTTTAAGTTTTCTTCAAAGAAGAGAAAAAACTTATCGAGATACATAAACCTTTATTTTTAAAAATTGCATCCATTACAAATTTTAAAGTCTGGGGAGTCGATTTCTTCCCCACCCAAAGAACTCATAAATATGTGCAGGAGAGCAAATTCATTTTTAAAAAGAGTATTATCATTAAAAAGGCAAAAGATGCTATCCTCAGGCATTCGTTTCCCTTCTAAGAGGCAGAGTGATCCTCAGGTCGCCGAAGTACCAAGATTAGCAAGACTGTCTTCCCACTAGAATTCATAGCTTAATTCCTTCACTTAAGACCAAGGGATTAAAAAAAAGTACATAGTCCAGCAAGGGAAGAACTGTTCCTGTAAGAAAGGAAAAGAAAACAGTCAGGCAGTAGTGCTGATGGGAAACTAGTACATGAAAGTTCTTGAGCTATTTCACTGTGCCTCAAGTCAGAGGAACTACAGGAGTTGGGAAACAGGGCCTCAATTTTACACCACAGAACCTCTTACAAGCATACCTCATTTTATTGTACTTTGCAGATATTACCTTTTTCATGCAAATGGGAGATTGGTGGCAACTTTGAGTCAAGAGTCTTTTGGTGACACCTTTCCAACAGTATTTGCTCACTTCATTTCTCTGTGTCACATTTTGCTAACTCTCACAATATATGGCTACACTTTTCATTATTATTGTATTTGTTATGGTGATCTGTGATTAGGGATTTTTTTTTTTTTTTTTGTCTTTTTAGGGCTACACCTGTGGCCTATGGAGGTTCCAGGCTAAGGGTCAAATTGGCGCTGTAGGCGCTGGCCTATACCACAGCCACAGGAACTCGGGATCCGAGCCACATCTGCGACCTACACCACAGTTCACGGCAACGCCGGATCCTTAACCCACTGAGCAACGCCAGGGATTGAGCCCGCATCCTCATGGATGCTATTCGGGCTCATTAACCACTGAACCATTATGGGAACTCCTGATCAGTTATCTTTTTTTTTAATGTGACTACTATGCCTTGCTGAAGGCTCAAATGATGGTTAGCATTTTTATAATAAGGTAATTTTACATTTAGAATAAACAATGAGGTCCTGCTCTATAGCACAGGGAGCTATATCAAATTGCTTGTGATAGAACATGATAGAAGATAATATGAGAAAAATAATGTATAACTGGGTCACTTTGTGATACAGCAGAAAAAGACAGAACATTGTAAATCAACTACAATAGAAAAAACAAAAATCTTACCTAAAAATAAGGTATTTTTAATTAAGGTATGCGCATGTTTTTAGACATAGTACTATTGCACATTTAATAGACTACAATATAGTGTAAACAATTTTTTTTTTTGTCTTTTTAGGGCTGCACCCACAGTATACGGAAGTTCCCAGGTTAGGGGTTGAATCAGAGCTGTAGCCACTGGCCTGCGCCACAGCCACAACAACGCCAGATCTGAGTGGCTTCTGCAGCCTACACCACAGCTCACGGCAATGCCAGATCTTTAACCCACTGAGTGAAGCCAGGGATCAAACCTGAGTCCTCATGAATGCTAGTCAGATTTGTTTCTCCTGAGCCACAACGGGAACTCCTAAACATAATTTTTTATATACACTGGGAAACCCGAAGATTCATGTGTGTCACTTTATAGTAATATTCACTTTATTGCAAATGTTTGGAACAAAAGCTTCACTATTTCTGAGGCATACCTGTACAATATTGTAATGACAAGCATAGTCAATGCATTTCTTACATATAGTGATTATTGGTTAATAAATTTTTATAAATTTTACACAATGATAGGATCTCAAAATTTTGATTGAAGATAGATCCATGAAATAGAAATTCACAATGTGTGTGCCTTCTGGGATGATAAAGTGCTAGTGCAATAAGCAAGTGGAATAACTCTTATGTCTCTCCTTCAGATTTGAGAAGTGTTTTCTCCTGCAGGTGCTTAGTCTATCCAAGGTAAAATGCAGATGTTAAGAGTTAAATACAAATCAGTTACCAACTTCATGGCATTTCTTAGAAAATTTCTGTCCCATTTTATAGATGTAAGAGGTTATAATCGAATGGTTTTATTCCCCCCTCTGGGTGGGTGGGGATTGATAACATGAATAGCTATTAAGGGTACTTGGCAAAACTATATTTTCCCTGATCAAATAATGAGAAACAATAGAATGAATTGTAAACCTGATCGCCATAAACTCATGGTTACAACAATCCTGAATGAATCTCCGTGGACACCTGGAATATAATATGTGGTGTGTGCTACCAATTTACTGAACTTTTGATTTTTTTCTTAAGTGTCTTGGAAAACCTTTACAGAACTAAGTCCAAAACTCACCCAAATGATGCTTCTGGATTGGTCTCCAAGAACTGTCCTTGAGATGATATTGAGTTTTTCTCTCCTACTGGCACTTGGAAGCTTTTCTCAGACGTATCACTTTTATCTTTTATATCTTTTTCCACAAGGGTGAATGAATCATTTCTGAAAAAAAGAAAAAAAGACTTGAGGATGGTGTGTATTTTACTATTTGTTTTTACAATAACTGGAAATGCAAGGATAGAAACAACACTAGACAGGTCTCTGAGTTGTAAAGGATGGAATGCCAGGTGCTTTTTTTTAACACAAAAATGGAAATTTTATTTCAGAGAAATGCAAGGAAAATTTTCTAAAGGAATGTTAGGCCTTCTCATTATCTCAGAATTAGTTATCAGGACCCAAAACTGAAACCAAAAAAGTGTCAGATGCCAGAAACTCTTGAAAAAGCTACTGAATCAGCTAAGTTATCTCCAATCATCTCACCCAGAGTCTACATGAAATGATTAGAGAGATACAGTTTCAAGTTCCTGAAATATGGTGGGCAGGTAAGGAAGACACAGAAGCACTTCCTTTCTTTATGAAGCCAGGTAAGAGTGTTTTAAAGGAAGCCCTTAAACACTGCAGCTTTTGGAGTTCCTATTGTGGCTCAGTGGTAATGAAACTGACTAGGATCCATGAATACGCGGGTTTGATCCCTGGCCTCGCTCAGTGGGTTAAGGATGCGGCGTTGCCATGAGCTGGGGTGTAGGTCACCGATGTGGCTCAGATCTGGTGTTGCTGTGGCTGTGGTGTAAGCCTGCAGCTATAGCTCCGATTCATCCCCTAGCCTGGGAACTTCCATATGCAGTGGGTGTGGCCCTAAAAAGCAAAAAAAAAAAAAAAAACCACACTGAAAAATCTCACTAGAGACTGACACCTCACTCGCAATGGGACCAGGTATATTTCCATTGTGCCTACTTAATACAGAGGAAAAAGAAAACTTGAAAGACCAAAATGTAAAAAAATGCCCCCAATGCCACATTTGGTGAGTGATTTCCTGTAGGTAGCTGGGTTTGAGCTATTTCTCTGCTACACCAACAAAGAATACTCAACAGCAACAGGTTACTTAACACCTGTCCAGGGGTATTCAAAAACTGAAAGAGGTCTATGACCAACAATCAAGATAGGAAACTGGGGACTTCTCTTTGGCAAACTGGGTTAAGGATCTGGCATCATCACTGCAGTGACCTGAGTCACTGCTGTGGCACGGGTTGGATCCCTGGCCCAGGAACTTCTATATGCCCTGGGCACAGCCAAAAAAAAAAAAGGAAACTGGGAGGAAGATTGAAAAGTAACACTTGGGTAGAATTGGTAAAGCTTGATCTAGGTTGCCCCATCAAAAAATAGCAGTGGATACCACTACCCTCTGTAAGCCCACCTAAGAACCCAAATGGCCATAACTGGAGCTACATTTAGAGTCCATAGTGCAAAGCTATTTGCCCGGTATTACTAGAAATGAACTGTAACTGGGAGTTTGCATTGTGGCTCGGCGGGTTACGAACCCAGCTAGTATCTATGAGGACCTGAGTCCAATTCCTGGCCTTTCTCAGTGGGTTAAGGATCTAGTGTTGCCGTGAGCTGTGGTGTAGGTTGCAGACACGGCTTGGATCCCGCATTGCTCTGGCTAATGGCTGTGACATAGGCTGGCAGCTACAGCTCACGTTCGACACCTAGCCTGGGAATTTGCGTGTGCCGCAGGTCCAACCCTGAAAAGAAAAAAAAGAAAGAAATGGACTACAATTGTATCAGGTTGAAGGACATTCATCCATCTTCCTTCTTTCATCCTTTTTTCCTGCTTTAGCATGCCACGTGGTTAGAGAAGCAGGAAAGAGGATTCAAGGACTATGTTGGGCCCTGTCCCCCTCCAGTCATTTGTGCTTGGACCTGGAGGAGTGCAACATCAGATCTGATATGAAACTGAAACTTTCACTGGCCTTAATTTTATTTGTTGTGGATGAAGAAGGTCAGAGATGTGATGAAAGAATGAGAAGGAGACTTTCCAAAACAGTATGAGGTCATTTGATTCTTGTGTCTCCACAGAATTCAGACTGTTCAAAAATCGATTAGAGGAGTTCCTGTTGTGGCTCAGGGGAAACAAATCTGACTAGTAATCATGAGGACGCAGGTTTGATCCCTGGCCTCACTCAGTGGGTTAAGGACCCAGAGTTGCCACAAGCTGTGGCATAGGTTGCAGATGTGGCTCAGAACTTGCATTGCTGTGGCTGTGGTATAGGCCTGTGGCTGCAGCTCTGATTCGACCCCTAGCCTGGGAACTTCCATACGCTGCAGGTGCGGATCTAAAAAGCTAAAAAGAAGGAAAAAATATATGTACATATGAATGAGTACATACATACATACATGTATATAATCTACTGACACGACTAAACAGAATACAGTCCATCAAACTTGGTCCAGAAGGTAAGCTTAGCATATTTTCCTATGTCTTTACTCTCATCTTGCTATGGTCTGAGTGTTCGTGTTTCCCCCAAATTCATACATTGAAATCCTAAATTCCAAGGTAATGGTCTCAGAAATGGGGCTTGGAGGCGGTGATTAGGTCATGTGGGTGGGATCCTCATGAATGGGATCTGTGCCCATGAAAAAGAGACCCCAGAGAGTTCCCCGATCCCTTCCACCATGTGAGGTTACAATAGCCATCTATGAACCAGGACGGGCACTTACCAGACTCTGAATCTGCACAGCATCTTGATCACAGACCTCCCAGCCTCAAGAACTGAGCTATGAATGGGTGCTTCCTATGAGTCAAGGAGTCTATGGTATTCTGTAATAGTAGCCCAATGGACCCATCAGAAATACCTAGCATCCAAGAACATGCTAGAGAATCTTCCCTGTGGTCATCTAGACTTACCTTTTAACAAGGCAGAATACTGGTCTGATTCCTCTTCTGTTTAAAAAGAAAGGTTCATATGTGATCGAACTTTCAATGAGAATGCCCCATGAGCGTTCCTGAAGGAGGAAAAATGTGCAGTTATTTCAGTTAAATCTGAGAGTTCAAAAAAAACACTAAAAAGTATCATTAGAAAGGTATAGGAATCCTCATGTTACCTTAAGATATAAAGAAGCAGTTCGGCAGAGCTAAGTGATAAAATGTCTGTGTTTAATACTAGCTCCTGACACTGTGTCAGGGACATTGTATTTGTTGGGAGTAGAGTTGCACAGACAAATTTTAATCACCGCATCTGATTTATGGTAAGGGTCTGATTTAGGCAGACTTGGGCTATAGGACAGGCTCTGCAGCTTACTCTGGGTGTGAACTTTTGACTCAATATTTGACAATTTCAGAGCAGGCTCCACCTTCCCTATTCATAAAATGGAGAAAATATAAGCCAGGGATTGGTAAACTTTCTAAAATTGGCCAGAGAGTAAATATTTTCATCTTTGTGTCTCACACTCTCTCTCACATTTCTGACATCGTAGCATGAGAGCTGTCAGGCAACGCTTAATGTTCCTATGTTCCAATAAAAGTTAATTTATAAGTAGTTGGCTGGACTTGGATCACAGGACATAGTTGCCAACTCAAATATGAGCTATTATTTGCAAACAAGAGAGTATAGTAGTCATCAAATAGCAAACAGCAAACATTTCTAAAAAAAAAAAAATTAAGCTATACATACAGGTGTATCTCCATATTAGTGAATTATATGGATGTGCAAACCACTAGGCATGCATCTCATCATACATTACAATTTAAAATATTTGCATTATAGAATTGGACAACATTACCAGCATTAAAAATAGATTTATTCAGCTTTCTCATGCCATTAGTTTTGGTTAACATTTAGATATATTTCAACTTTAATTATACACATTTGACATGTTGGAAAAATAGTTCTCAAGACTGTTTGCTAGTAATTCAGATCGCTCAAGTTCAAATACCATTTTTTGGCATTTAATGTTCATGTGACAAGGAATAACTAGGCTTGGGCTTTTTAACCTTCGACAGCTATATAGTAAGAACTTATAGGGTTGATTATTATATAGGACAATTTTATTACATATCGGAGACATTCAACTTAATCTGAATTTAGCACAAATAGTACTGTACTAGCCCACATACCTGGGGAGTCCCAGGGTAATTTTGCTTTAGGAATAGCTGTATAATTGAAATCCAATCATATTGTCATATATCCACTTCTCTCTCTCCCCCAACAACTTCCTATTTTTTCCTTCCCCTGGTTGGCCTCTTTTTTCAGGCAGACCCTCCTCTCATGGGTGGTAAACAGAAATCTTGGCACTTCTCTGCTTAAAGATTAGCCATTTATAATGCCAATGAAAAAGACTGAGCCTTCTCCCTAGGAATCCCATAAAAGTCCTTCAGTAGTTACATCTGCCTTCCTGTGGTTATATAAACTGACAATGGCATGACCTTTTCATTTATTTCACAAACATTTGAATGCCTACATTTTATTTGATGAGCAGCTGTATAGTGCATGGTGCATGCTGGGCATTGTTCTAGGTACAGCAGCCAACAAACAACTGAGCCAAGGGTAGAATTAGTCCAGGTAAATCACAGGTAATAAAAGGGAGCAGAAGTGGGTCCAAAAAAAGAAAATCAAAATTCCATCATTGAGACAGCAAGAAGATAACATAAAGAAAAAAAAAAAATCAGTAAATATGGGACATCAGAATTTACCGGATTAAGAGCACAGATACCCAGTTCAAACCTCAGGTGCTCCACTTTCTGCGCAACATGGGGTAGTCTTTAAAATGAGGTTAACACTATCATGACCTGAGTCATGAGCTCATGACTCAATGGAAACGAATCTGACTAGCATCCATGAGGACGCAGGTTTGATCCCTGGCCTCGCTCAGTAGGTTAAGAATCTGGTGTTGCCATGAGCTGTGGTGTAGGTCCCCGAAGAAGCCTGGATCTGGTGTTGCTGTGGCTGCAGCATAGGCCAGCAGCTACAGCTCTAATTAGACCCCTAGCCTGGAAACCTCCATATGCCACAGTTGCAGCCCTAAAAAAACAAACAAAAAAATCTTCTAGCAGGGTTACTGTGAGGGTTAAGTAATTAACTTGTATGGTACATGATAATCACTTTATTAAATAAGTAAAATATGATCAAAGAATGAAAGTCTCTAAAATGCTCATCAGCACCATAAGCACAAAATTGTTCAGTAACTTTTTCTCACATCACCATCCATTCTTTTTCAGGATAGTTGACAGAATTTCAAATATTTTGGTTTGAGGAAAGAGGATTGAATTCTTTCTTAATTATACACAGTTAGTAACTTGATACCCCCTATTTTAGTTGAATATTTAAATCAATACAACGACAAAGGGGTGGGAAATTCTGGAGTTGTTTCAAAACAAAATGTTTCTTTCAAGTTTGATTTTACCCCAGAGAATATAAAATCTCTCCATCAAAGGCAGAGGATATTGGAGGAACGAAGACAAAAGGAATGCCTGATTTTTTTTAAATCCCACATTTTAGCTGATTTTTTTCTATTATGAAATGATCCAAAAAGTTAAGGCAAAGAGTAGTCAATATTACATGAGTTAGAAAATTAATTGACCAAAGTAGTTGCACAGTGTTGTTAGGAAAGGGGGTTATACCCTCAAATAAGATAAGACTTTCTTATTAAAAAGAATAACCAGTCTTACGTATGTCCTGATGCCACAAGAAGAAAGCATATAAAAGAACTCGAAGGAATCATTCAGCACCGTGGTAACAGGACAGCCAGTCCCTAGATACAGTTCGTAAACCTGGGGTAGCAGTTCTCCTACGTATGGTATTCGTCTTATTCGGACCTGGAGCCAGTTATCAGTACAGCTTACAGACACTGATGGAAGAAAAAGAGGGGAAATGTCAGATTACACACTCTGTCTCCAAACAATAGCTCAGAAAATTTTCAACCTCTTGGTTGAAATGTCCAGTTTCACAGCAAAAATGCCTTGGTTCTATTTCAATATATTCTATGGTGACCTCTTGGGTGAGTTGCTTAACTTCTACATGGCTCAATTTCCTTTTCTGGGTGTAGGGGAGTCATAGGAACTACATCCTGGGACTCAATGAACAGTAAAATTAGACAAGGCTCTGATAGTCTTAGACTGGTAGAGGGGACCCAGGGCACATTCAGTAATTGCCTGATATTACTAGCAAGAAAATAAAAATACCTCTTATCCGATAACAAAAGTTTTGTTTCTTACATAAAACTTTTAAACTTGTTCTCAAATATGTAGACACTGCCTAGAGAGAAGCAAACAAACCTCCATCTTTTAAGTTGAAACAATATTCCTTTTAAGCATTTATAGCACTAAATATGACCTATTCTTTTTGCCCACTTCAAAATATATTTCCTTTATATTTTCAAGCAGAATTTCATTGTTTACCAGGATATTATTTATACATATACAGTTCTGCAATTTGCAGAGACTGTATTGATTTGATTACTCATAATATCTTCTGATAGCTGGTAAGGAAAGTCACTTATACTCACATTCTACTCTAGGTTAATTCTCTATTTCCTAGTCAGCAAAATGGTGCAGTATGACTAAGACTCCATGACAGAGTTTAAAAATATAATAGGCATCAGCTGTAGCTATGATTTCTAATTCTACTATGAAATTCACTGTGTCAATGAAGGAAGCAATCACATATATATTATGAAACTCAAATGATAGTATATCTTTTAATAGCTATGAAACAGTTATTAAATTGAGCACCATAAGCTTGGCCACAAAGAATATCTTCATATAAATCAGATATTATTGAATTTTATAGGTTGATTTGGTTATTGCCTACTAGGATTAGAAATATGCATAACAGTCTGGATCAAAGAAAATTTTAGATTAAGGGTAAAAACTTACAATTAGTGTATAAGCATATAAGTTCTCAAGATTTAACACAGATCATAGTGATTATAGTCGATAATACCATACCATAAACTTCAAAGGTATTGAGACTAGGGCTTAATTGTTCTCACCCCTCCTCCAAAATGACATGATAATTATGTGGCATGATAGAGATGTTAGGTAAAAATACAGTAGTAATCATTGCACAATATACAAATACATTGTATATCTTAAACTTCCATGGTATGTCAAATACATCTCAATTAAAAAAGAAAACAATCAAGACTGATTTAAAACTAATTTCAAAATTTAATAAAAGTGTATTTCAAATCCCATTGAACCCATTAATCCGAGGAATTCACCTATGATTGCTTCCTTTATCAACACAGGATGAAGGAAGTTTTTCTGACCCCCTCATCCCTATAGAATGATATTTAGAATTCTTTTACAATTTACTTTCCCCCTTCTCCCCATCCAGTGATATTTTTGTATGTATTTACTTACTTTTTTCTCCCCTTATCCCAAACATCCAGGTTTCCCTGAGTTAAGTTTATACTAATTTACCTTTCTTTAAAGAGAAGGCACATACTCTGAATCAATGATTCTCAGAGTTTTTGTTTTGTTTTTGTTTTTTGTCTTTTCTAAGGCCACACCCGTGGTATATGGAGGTTCCCAGGCTAGGGGTCCAATCAGGACTCAGGTTTGATCCCTGATGTTGCTCAGTAGGCAAAGATCTGGTGTTGCCGTGAGCTGTGGTGTAGGTTGCAGATGCAACTTGGATCCCTCGTTGCTGTGGCTGTGGTGTAGGCTGGCAACTACAGCTCCAATTTGAACCCTAGCCTGTGAACTTCCATATGCTGCCGGAACGGCCATAAAAGGGAAAGAAAGAAAGAGCTGGAGATGGGCAGAGAATGTCTACACAATGATACAGAGCTAAGCCCCACAGGAAGAGGAAACGTTAAGCTTTCATCAAGATGTGATTAAGATGACTGATGGTTTGGGGGATTCAAAGCATGCGTGTGGGTTACAACGAAGATATCAAACTTTTCCCAAGTCCTTTAGAAATGATTCATTTTAATATTGAAAAGGGCCTCATGAATGTGTCCTTGAAATTTTTCAAACACAAGAGATACAGGTCTCAACTAAGGATATGTGAACTGGAGTTTGGCACTTGCCATCTGCCTCTACATGGATTAAATCATGAACCACTGCAGCTGTCGACCCGCAGCACCCCCTGAGCAGATCTCAGGATAGAGACCAGGAGAGAGGCACTCTGGGGAAACTGGAAGAACAGGTCTTCAAATAGATATTTTTCAGAGATTTTATGAGACCACTTCTTGCATCTCCTCATATTTAGAAAATGCTAAAATCCTTCCTGACAGCTGATGTCTGTGACTAGCAGTAACCTTCAAGAGACCAGCAGCAAACATCTGTAAAATGTGTGCCTGGCTGCAGGCACCCCCCTCCCCTTCACCTTGATCACTGTATCTTAGTATTTCCCCTTCCCTCTTTGGGGCAGTATTTCAGAGCTGTCTGGGCTGTAGTTAAGTGAACAAAAGATGTCTGGCTCACCTGTGATATGCGGTTACTACCAAGGGAGGGCCAGTGAGCCCTGAGGGAACTCAGGAAAGAAACAAAGAAGACTGGCCCACAGCTGAGGGGCATATCAAAGAGCGATTCCAGCAAGCCCAGACCTTTAAGTCTTCCCTTAGAAACTGTTTTTTCGGTAAATCTGGTTTTCTGTAAATCTTTTGTTCCTACTACCTGCCCTTTGTTGCAAAAAGCTCCTACGTATCCTAGCTTCCCACCTCGCTCCCTCCGAGTCGTTTCTCAAGGCTACCTGAGACGCTGTCTCGCAGGCGTAAGCCCTAACATCACCCCAAATAAAACTGAACTCTCAACTTTCAGGTCATGCAGTTTTTTCAAGGGGACAGATGGAAGAAATTCTATATCTGGTTACAGCCACTTAGAAAAATAAATCAGCTGCTTGGATTTAAAAAAAAATTACTCAGATCATTTTGATAGGGATGGAATAGGATAATTACACAGGTATTTGTAGGGAAACATAGTGAGGGAAACCTAGGGAATTTGGGGAGACCACTGTAAGTTAATAATCGCTCAAGAAAGCCATCAGAAAGAAGCAAGCTTGCTTAACTATAAAACCACAAGATATGCTTCAGGTCATTAAGTGAAAGATAAAATGACGCCTGCATTCAAGATCAGCAAGACAATGACCCTTAGCACAAAGGACAGGGATTTAAGGAAAAGATGACATTCCAAAGTAGGAGGAGACCCTCATTCTACAGAAACCTGCGATGATTCAACATATTTTAGCAGATGTTACCACCCTTCTGCTGATTTGAATAAGCACCATGATGGTCCTAGTTTGACCTCCTAGGGTCAAATACTCTCTTACCAGATTCAAAAGCGGAGCTAACGATGTAAACCTGACGTCTACTTGAAGGAAGAGGAAGAGGTGGTCTTTTCCCCGTCCCCCCTCCCCTTGGATTATGAAAATGTAGCCGACCTTCTCCTTGGGGCAGAGCCTCCTTGCTTCTCTCACAAGCGTCCTATCTTAATAAGCCAGTCTCTTTCTTGCCTATCACTTTGTCTTTCGCTGATTTCCTTCTGCGCTGAGGCACAAAGAACCTGGACCTCAGTTTGTCCAGAAACCAGGTGAGTGATTTTAATTTAGAATTGGTTCAAGTCCCAATTTTGCTTTTGGCTGGGTTTGAGTCCTGCTATGTGGGTTCAAGCCCCAATCTGGGTTTAGGCTGGGTTTGAGTCTTGGACGTGGCTTCACCTCCCAATGTGGGTTCTGGCTAGGTTCAAGTCATGAGTGTGTCACTTTCAATTTGAGCCAGTGAATGTAGTTGGATATGCTACGTGACAGTAAAGATTTTTAATAAAATTAAAAATATATTTACAATTCAGGTGTTTCCAAGATACGTCTGTAGATGATTCCCTTATGGATTTCAGACCATGGGCCAAGCTTGTTTTTAAACTTGTCTTATGGAGTTTTCATCATACCCATACCACGTCAATTGTATTAGTTTTCCACATATACAGACGACTACTTTTAAGTCACACAGATGCTAAGCAGCACAGCAGAATTAAGACACAGGCAGAATGTACTGAGATCCTTTGGTCTAAAACAATTATTTACAACTGAAAGCGGCTGACCACTCTGGCCAACTTTCATAGGCCCAGAGTCATTAAGAACCTAGTCAGCCTCCTCTCCTAGGCTTCTGGCAGTCTCTCCTGACATATGCACTCTGCACAAATACTTGAGCCTCCACCAAGCAACAAGCTTGTCCAACACAAAAGAAAATAAGAGCCTCAAAATGGCTGGCAAGCAAAGAAAAAAAACAAACAACAAAAAAACAAACCCAGCACCTTGAAGTCACCTATGGATTCAAGAGAAAAATACAGTGATAAAGACAACCGTAATAAAACTGTGTATCAGTGAAAATGGACAACCATTAGATACTAGCAGCTCAGCACCAAATTATAAATATCAACCTCAAAGCCAACAGTATAAAACGAAGCACCGCACTGCTTGCAATCTCAGTGCCACCCTCCATCACCCCCTCTTGTTCTTACAGTCTTCAAGACCGTGAATCAACACCAAAAGCACAAGGAGCCCTCCTAATGTCCCAGAGGCCTTCATTGCTTCAGCTCTGCATCCAAGTTTTCACAGGAAATAGGAACTTGAGGACAGTGGGCACCGCAGGTGTTTATAGACCACTTGTCTCCTCAGCTGTGGGCGATGATCCAGAACACACCCGGCTTTTCCTCCTTACCGCTGAAAGTGTTATAATCATGGTTCAGAGAATCCGGATGTGAAGAGCAGAGCTTTACAAGACGATTTGAGGAGATTCAAGGGAGTAACAAGAATTATTTATGATTTGATTGGTAACATTATTTATCATGACCATTTTGGGGTCTGGTGAAAAACACCAATTCCCTGGCCACACAGCCAATTTTTCTGATCAGACTGACCGACTGATCCTTCTTTCTAACGAGCTCCAGGGAATCCTGATTCAGGTAAGCAAATTCACAAAATTGCTAGCTACACTTAAAACCTTTGCTTTCTGTTTTAATTTCGCTTTCCCAAGTATATTTTATCATCAATGCGTACATCTCCAGGTTGCTGAAGAAAAAGGGCATTTCTGAGTAAAACCTAGCAGTAAAACCCTGACAGAAAAAAGTTTATGGATGAAAACAACCGTTTGAGCTAGCTCCATAGTTTAGCAGAATGCAACAAGTATAGAAGCTCCATCTCAAAAGCAAAAGTTTAACAAAGGACCTTTAGAAATCATACAGTTTGTCACATAGAGGGCGTTAGTTTCTAACTGTAGGGTAATTGCAAGGGAAGATGATTGAAACTGCAGAAATCTCCAGGACTATGTATAAGTGAGCAAACAGCAAGCAGAAAGATACATCTGTGATCACGAAAAGCCTCAAGTGAAAGTTTTTTCCCACAGAATATTTTAATTACAGTTTTAGGATGTATTGTTTAAGTAACAGCCAGGAATGAGTGTTCCTTAGCAGATGTAAATTAACAGACATTATCAGTAAACTCCAGCTGATAGTTTTCTTGATTATGCAAAGCTGGGAAAATATTGTTGTAAATAATATAAGTAATATAGACAATTATAATTAATACAATTATAATTAATATAATATAATTATTATAACTATAATAGCAATATCTTAATCGTAATAATTATATTAATAAATAATATATAAATACATGAGTTATAATATAATTAATAAATTATATAGAACTAGAATATAACACTGAAATTTCTACTTGACCAATAGCACATCCTTTACCCCTGTCCTCAGGTAAGTGTTGATAATATTTTATTGTAGAACATCTTGGTAATTTTGCTGACAACTATTTCACTTCATGAGTGCACATGCATCTAGGCATTTATGACATGGAATTTGTATTGTTCTGTGTTGAGGTTTATTTATGTCAAATGTCTCAGAGAATTTTAAAGTCCTTGCCTTTGCCTCTACCACTTTCTTTTTTTTTTTTTTGCCTTTTTTGCCATTTCTAGGGCCACACCCACGGCATATGGAGGTTTCCAGGCTAGGGGTCTAACAGGAGCTGTAGCTGCTGGCCTTCGTCACAGCCACAGCAATGCGGGATCCGAGCCGCGTCTGCAACCTACACCACAGCTCACGGCAACACCGGATCCTTAACCCACTGAGCAAGGCCAGGGATCGAACCCGTAACCTCATGGTTCTTAGTCAGATTCATTAACCACTGAGCCACGGAGGGAACTCCGCCTCTACCACTTTCTAATGGCAGCGTAGTAACCATTATATGAAAATCGTAAAATATTTAAAGTTTAATGAGCATTTATGTCTTCTCGTTTTCTATTTATTAACAACAACCTTCCCAGACGCTCTGTTTCTCCTCTTGCTGTGCTGAGACCTGACCCTTGTTATCAGCCTGAGGGGACTAAGGGTAGTCAGGGTAGATTTTGAAGGGGACGCGTGTCATTTCGTGATGATCTTGCCTCAAGGAAGATATTTGCAGACTCCATAAGCAAGGGGAAGCTGCTTTCCTTTAGAAAGAAGGATTGAGCCACTTCAGCTTTCTAGAAGTTTTAGACAAATTGAGGGTGGGTATCCCCATGAGCTTTGGCCTTTTCACAATTTACCATACCACATGGCGCAAGGGAAATTAAATATTTGTTTCGATTAGGAAATTGGAACATTACCTAAAGTGGAGTATGATTTGCTAATGGCTTCCCACCTTGCTAAGTAAAAGGAGACTAGATACAAAAGCATCCCACACAAACTGTCTTTACAATCTGGGGAGTGGCGATTTTGCCTAGCTGTCTACTCCTTTTAGCCTAGCCTGTCCGTATAGGGACAATAAAAGAATATTGTTGATTGGAGATACGGAAAAAGTTCCAGCAATATGGAGTATTTGGGATGGGGGAGTAAAGAATACCATGGAATTCACCTGAAACCCTTTACCTAATGAGAAAATTTCGGCTTCATCATTTAGGGTCAAGGTAAACCTGGGGACTACCCCTGTCTTCAATTTACTTTTTTTTTTTTTGACTTTTGTCTTTTTAGGGCCACATGCAGCATATGGAAGTTCCCAGGCTAGGGCTAGAATTGGAGCTACAGCTGCCAGCCTACTCCACAGCCACAGCAACTTGGAATCTGAGCACCATCTGCAACCTACACCACCGCTCATGGTAACGCTGGATCCTTAACCCACTGAGAGAGGTCAGAGATCAAACCTGCGTCCTCATGGATACTAGTTGGGTTCATTAACTGCTGAGCCATGATGGGAACTCCTTTTTTTTTTTTTTTGACTTGCTACATTTGAAGTTTGTGAGGATCTTGTTAAAAGACAGAGTTCAATTGAGTAGGTCTCGAACTTGAAATTTCCTGCTTCATTGTAATATTCCCCTGGTCATAGCCTTGCTGGTCTGGGTATCACTTTTATATTTGGAAGGCTGTAGCAGTTACTCATAGTATGAGGGCGCTGCAGAGTCAGTGGGGGGTAGAGGAGGGACCTGGGACTGAAAAGGAAAAGAAAAAAATCACGTGCTCATTTGAGAAAGCAATTGTATTATCACAGGGAAGTTTAGCAAGTTACATGGACTGGTGTTCATGAATAAAATAATGCACCGTGAAGCCTATCTGGATGCTACGTATGTTGTGGTTACAGTTTCACCACTATCACCACTTCAAACAAATGGGACCTAATCAAGGACCATTCTCTATCCCTTATACTGTAAGGAACCTGGAACATTAGCCTAGAACAGTGGCTTACTCTTAGCACTACTGACATTTCAGGTCAATGTACCAATTTTCCCCCCAGGATTAGTGGTTTGGGGTTAGGGGTTTAATAAATTTTTCTGACACCAAAATCACAAAAGACTTTTCTCTATGCTCTTACAAAAGTTTTACAATTATGCTCTTCACAGGTTCTTAATATCTTTGAATTAATTTTTCTGAATAGAATATTGAACCACATATACATTCAAATGAATATTCAAATAATCCAGTTCCATTTTTTAAAAAGTCTATCCTCATCCATACCTTGGCAGTCAGTTCATCTTAAGTCAAGTCTACATATGTGTATGTCTATTTCCAGACTCTATTTGTTCATAGGTTTATTTATATGTTCTTGTATCAACTTCATATTATCTTGATTATCAACATATTTCATCATTATGTATGTTACAGTAAGTCCTCTTACTTTTTCTCTGCTTGAGCATGTTTGCCATCTAACATATACATTTCATGACTGTAACTTTCTCTGAGTACTGTTTTTGTTGCATCCCACAGGTTTGACATGTGGCGTTTCTGTAATCATTTCCATTTGATGTATTTTCTAATTACCATTATGATCTTTTTATATCAATTGGTTATTAAGTTTATTACTCAATTTTCACACGTGATTATTTTTAACGTACTTACGAATGTTTGAATTTTACAAAACATTATTTTGGCGTACAAAACATTATTATTTTAATCTTTGAAATGTGTTGTTGTCTCTTTATATTGACTCATCTATTTTTGTATGTTGGCTTTCTACCCTGCACCTTGCTGAATTCCTTTTTTTCACTGTAGTACTTTTCTCATGGATTCTTTGGATTTTCTATATGTAAGATCATGTCACCTGCAAGCAGTTCATTTTACTTCCTTTCCAATTTGGATGACTTTTATTTCTTTGCTCTGTCTAATTGCTCTGTCTGGCTAGGACTTCCAGTACCATTGGAATCTCTATTTCGTTTTGCTGTTGGACATCTTTGCTTCTTCAGTCTCTAAGGCAAATTATCTTTTAAGTCAATAAATATCCAAAAATATCTTTTCTTCACAGATGAATTTCAGTTAGTCTGGCCATACTTATAGAGTATTAAAATAAACTCCCCAAAGTGGGTGGGCCTCATCCAGTCTGTTGAAGGCCTGGACCGAACAAAAAAAGAGAGGAAGGAGAATTCCTTCTCTCTCTGACTACTTCAGACCCCGAACCAATGTATCTCAGGAAAAAAGCAAAGTCAAGGACATGACCCTCTACAGGTGTTAAGAAAGCCTCCTCAGCTATGGATGAGGCTCCATATTTCTAGGAAACACTGAAAGCTCCTCAGCACAGTGCTGACTTTTGCTTCTCATAGCTGAGGTTATTATAATTATAAATCTGAAAATCAGGAGGGAGGATGTGACAAGTGGTTCTAGACTGTACACCTCCACCAATTGGGTCTTCCTCCAGTCATATAGATGGGTCTGAAATTGTGTTTCATGAAGTAATTGGTACGTGTCAATTGGACATTTTTTTTTTTGTCTTTTTGCCTTTTTATGTAGAGCCGCACCCGCGGCATATGGAGGTTCCCAGGCTAGGGGTCTAACAGGAGCTGTAGCCGCCGGCCTACGCCACAGCCACAGCAACGCGGGATCCGAGCCCCGTCTGCAACCTAAACCACAGCTCACGGCAACGCCGGATCCTTAACCCACTGAGCAAGGCCAGGGATCGAACCCGCAACCTCATGGTTCTTAGTCGGATTCGTTAACCACTGAGCCACGAAGGGAACTCCTCAATTGGAATTTTAAAGAGGGTTTTTTGCAAGATAATTTGAGGGACATTGCTGAGATTTATGTCAAAGAGTGTTCTGCCTATGTTTTCTTCTAGGAGTTTTATTCAAAAGGTGAACAAACTGTTATTTTAAAAGTTAACAATATAGAAATAAATTTAAAAAACTGAAATTTACAATTTCAGTCGTTTTATATGCTTTTTTACATGCATTCTCAGTAACCACTGATAATTTTTTTTTTTGGAGAGTTGAAATTCACATAAGGTAAAAGTAACCATTTTAAAGCATACAATTAAGGGGGTTCTCTTGTGGTCCAACAGGTTAAGAATCCTGCATTGTCACCGCAGCAGCTTGGGTTGCTCTTGTGGTACAGGTTTGATCCCTGCCCTAAGAACTTTCGCATTCTGTAGGTGCAGCCAAAATAAAATAAAAAATAAAGTAAAATAAAATAGTAATACGAAATAAAATAAAATGGCATTTAGTACATATACATGTGTGCAACCATCACCTCTATCCAGTTCCAAGATACTTTCATCAACCCTGAAAAGGATTAAATAGCAACTACCCATTCCTCCCACTCCTCACCCCTCCCACAGTGCAACTATCTCTATGGATTTACCTATTCCAGATATTTCATAAAAATTGAATTGTACAATATGTGACTTTTGTGAACGGATTGTTTAACATATTGTTTCAGAGATTCATTCATATTGTAATATTTACCACTACTTTATTGCTTTTTATGGCTGAGTAATATTTTATTATATGACTATGCTCCATTTTGTTTATTCTTCCATCCCCTGGTGTACATTTGGGTTGTTTCCACCTTTCGGGTTGTTTCCATCTCTATGCTACATAATGCTATTATGAATGTTCTTGTATAACATATTTTTGGATTCCTGCTTTCAATTACTCTGGGTACACACCTATGCTTTAATCGCCCCGTATTCACCCCATTTCTGAAAGAAGAAGTCTCACACTAATGGAAGTGTTAAAGTTTTGCACAGTAGCTGCACCATTTGACATTTCTGCCAGCAATAAATGAGAGTTTCATTTTCTCCACTTTCTCACCAACACTTGTTCTTTACTGGTTTAAAAGAAAACTTGTTATTATTGTGATCCTAGGGGTTAAGCAGTATCTCACTGTGATTTTGATTTGCATTTTCCTAATGACTAGTGGTGGTAAGGATCTTTTCATATGATTTTTGGTCATTTGTATACTTTCTTCAGATAAATTTCTATTCAAATCATTTGACTTTTTTAAATTGTTTTGTCTTTTTGTTGTTGAGTTGTAAGAATTCTTTCTATATTATGGATACTAGACCCTTAATAGACATGTGATTTGTAAATATTTTCTCTCATTCTGTAAGTTGTCTTTTCACTTGATAATGTCTTTGATGCACAAAACTTTTGGATGAAGTCCAAATTATCTGTTTTTTCTCTTTTGCTGCTTGTGCTTCTGGTGTTATAACTAAGAATTCACTGTTAAATCCAAGATCATGAAAATTTACCACTATGTTTTATTTGAAGAGTTTTATAGTTTTAGTTCTCACATTGAGGACTTTGCTACATTTTGAGCTAAAGTTCGTATATGGTGAGAAAGAGGAGCCCATCTTTGTTTTTATCCACACAAATATCTAGTTACCCCAGCACAATGTGTCGAGAGATTATTCTTAACCCATTTAATAATCTTGATACCCTTGCTGGAAATCAATTGACCATAGATTTATGTGTTTATTTGGGGATTTCAATTCTATTCCATTGGTCTATATGTTTATCTTTATGCCAGTAACATCATATCACTGCTTTGATTGCTGTAGTTTTGTAGTATGTTTTGAAATTGGAAAGTGTAAATTATCCAACTTTATTCTTTTTCAAGATAGTTTTGGATATTTTAGATTTTCATATGCATTTTAGGATTAACCTTTCCATTTCTGTTTTTTAAAAAAGTTTGTTGAAATCTAGGGATTGTATTCAATCTGCAGATTGCTTTGTATAGTGCTGTTGTCTTAACAATATGAGTTTTTAAATCTGTGAACACAGCATATCTTTATTTGGTCTTTAATTTTCATCAACTTTATGTAGTTTTTCAGTAGGTTTCCTTGTCTATTTCTGCACTAATATTATACTATCTTGATGATAATCAGTTTCTGGTTTGTCTTGATTTCTGGCACAGTAAATTCTTCCACATTTTTTCTGAAAGTATTTTGACTCCATTTGATCAATTGCCAGGCTTTAATTTTTTTAATTTGTACTTCCTTATATTTTTTCATCTTTTACTTTATTTTTACCTTAACAATTTTTAAGTATACAGTACAGGATTATTAACTGTAAGCCCAATGTGGTACAGTAGATATCTAGAACTTTTCTCATAATTTTTAGTACCAGATTTCCAAGTTTAAATTAAAAAATAAAATCTGATTTGATTAGTATTGGAGTCAATCTACAATCCATGAGTCTTCTGTCCATATGTCTCATCATTATTTTAGGTCTTTTTGCACGTGTCTGAGAGTAAACCTTTGTAATTTTCTCTTTAGAGCCCTTGCATATTTTTAGGTTTATTCATAGGTACTTTATATTTTCCTGCCACGGTAATTATTTTTTTTTTCTCTCTCTCTCTCTTTTTTTTAGGGCTGCACCCTCAGCATATGGAAGTTCCCAGGCTAGGGGTAGAATCAGAGCTACAACTGCCAGCCTATGCCACAGCCACAGCAACACCAGATCTAAGCTGCATCTGCAACCTACACCACAGCTCATGGCAATACTGGATCCTTAACTCACTGAGCGAGGCCAGGGATCAGACCTACATCCTCATGGATACTAGTTGGGTTCGTTACCTCTAAGTCACAATGGGAACTCCCTGTAATTATTTTTCTTATTGTTGCTGGGACACTAAATTTCAGCTGCTTTTTATATACTGATTAATTTTAATTATATCTAGGGATGAATTTAACCAAGAAAGTAAAAGATCTGTACACTGAAAATCACAAGACTTTGATGAAAGGAGTTGAAGACAAACAGTGGAAAGATATCCCAGGCTCATGGATCAGAAAAATTAATATTGTTCAAATATCCATACTACCTAAAGCCATCTATAAATTCAGTTCGATCCCTATCAAAATCCCAATGACATTTTTCACAGAAAAAGAAAACTAACCTAAAATTGTACTGAACCACAAAAACCTTGAATAGCTGAACAATTCAGAGGGAAACAAAACTGGAGGCATCACAAGCTAAACTACTTCTGGCTTAGGAAGACCATGTAAGAATCTAAACTTAATCCTCCAACAGGCATACTGATTCTACAGCTGTGTATGGAACAATTTCATTTGGAGGAAAACATACTACAAAGTAGTATTAATCAAAACAGTATGGTATAGGCATAAAAATAGATACTTCTTAATAAACATCCTGTATGCTCTGCTCCATCTCAAATTTTGCTTTCTGCAGAACCCAATTTTGACATTCAGCAAGACCTGAAAAGTTATAGTACTTCTCTTTATATTCCATTTGGTAGTGAGCAAAACAATAAGTAACTTTATAGCAAACTTTTGTTGGCTGTTAATTTTTAATTAAGATAAAATCCCAGTTATAAGGGTGGTCTGCATACTTGATCTTTCACTGTGTCCCAATAAGGCACATCAAAATCTCTGGTGAATGAGGTTGGGCAGGGCTAAAAGGGTATGAAACACTTACTTTGAAAAGTCTTCCAGGAGTTCCCATTGCAGCTCAGGAGGTTAAGAACCTGACATAGTGTCTGTGAGGTCAATCCCTGGCCTTGCTCAGTGGGTTAAGGATCTAGCATTGCTGTAAGCTATGGTGTAGGTCACTGATGTATTTTTTTAAAAAAGCATCTCAACATTTTAAGTACTTTAAAAAATTAAGTACATTAATATGTATGTGTTAGTGAGAATGTATTTTAATTTTTGGAGGGAAATGGTTAAACAAGAGGCACTATAGTTTGAAATAGCAGAAAGATTAAACAAGACCTTCTCCTCCTTACTTACTACAACTGAGGTTCTAGAAACCTCCAGACTTATTAGGGTGATTATGTAATATACAGGCCATAATTAAGGTTTTCTAGTTGTTATCAATATGCCTTTTTATAGCTATTTATTGCTATTCATTATATTCTGAATATAATGAAGATTGATGCACTGTTTTTAGTTATCATATCCCTTTAATCTTCTATAATGTGCTAAAGCCTGGCTCTCAGCTTTCTTTTTCAGTTTAAATATTTATTACTTTTTTTACTTTTTAAAAGTTAGGGCAAAATGTACAAACAAATTAATTCTTTAAAACGTGTACAGTTTCATGAGTGTTGATAAATGTATGTAGTTATGTGAACACCACAACTGTCAACATGCGGAACATTTCCCTCATCCCAAATGTTCCCATCATGCCTCTCTTTGCAGTCAGCGAACATTCCAGCCAACCACGTATCTGTTTTCTGTCCCTATACATTTGTCCTCTCCAAAATGTCATTTGAATGGAATCATACAGTTTGTACTCTTTTGTATCTGGTTCCTTTCACTTAGCATGATGCTTTTGAGATTCATTCATTTTGAGTTGTTAGGGGTAACAGTAGTTTTTTTTTCATTATAGCTAAGTGGTATTTCATTATATGGCTATACCACTTGTTTAATCATTTATGAGTTGATAGACATTTAAGCTTTTCCAGTTTGGAGTTATTATGAATAAAGCTATAAACATTTGTGCATTGATCTTTGTATAGGCATATGTTTACATTTCTTTTCAGTGGGATTGCTGGGTTGTATAAAGTGTACGCTTAATATTTTAAGTTACTGATCTGTTTTCCAAAATGATTTCTAGTTGTTCCATATCCTCATCAGCACTTGGTATTATGGGTCATTCTAATATGTATTTGCCTCTCATTGTGGTTTAAATTTACATTTTCCTAATAATTAATAACGTTGTACAAATTTTCATGTGATTCTTTGCTGTTTCTTCCTTTCAAAAAGTGTCTATTCAAACGTTTGGCTCATCTTTATTGAGTTTTTTTTTCATCTTATTAGTTGTGCCTCCTATCTTTTTAGAAGAGTTATAGCTAGTTGTCTTAAGACCCACATTTAGAATCTATTTAGTTATTTCTTCAAAATTAGAATCAAGTTAAACCTTTTGGCAAGACTAGTCATAGGCTCGTAGTAAAATTAAAGATCTTACAGTTTTTCTTTTTTTGTTTTTTTAGGGCAGCACCGCAGCATATGGAAGTTCCCAGGCTAGGGGCCGAATCAGGGCTGTAGCTGCCAGCCTATACCACAGCCACAGCAGTGTGGGATCTGATCCTCAAGCTACACAGCTCATGTCAATGCCGGATCCCTGACCCATTGAGCAAGGCCAGGGATCAAACCCAAGTCCTCATGGATACTAGTTGGGTTTATTACCACTGAGCCATGATGGAAACTCCAAGATCTTACAAATTTGAGAACAGTTATATTTCTTTTTCCTTGCGCATTTTTATGACCTTTTTTTTCTTTTTTATTGTGTTACAGAGCTCTTCGTATAATCGAGAGATTACGCTTTTATGTTTGACATAAAATGCAAATATGTTCCTCCCAGGTAGTAAGTTGTTTTCTGATTTTACTTGTTATATTTTCACTTTCAAAATTTGTTTAATTTTATTTTGAATTTTCTTTGGTCACATTTTACTTACTGGCTCTGGACTATGAGTCATAATTAGAACAGATTCTCCCACATCCAGTTAATAAAATAAGTAATACAAGCAGGCTAAATAAACATTGGTTTTATTAGTTACTTGGACCAAAATGTAGCTTGTACAGGGCTAGTAAATCGCTGTTCTTTGTCATTTGTAATTCACTGTGGTTTGTATCCAGTGTGCTCTCCAGACACCTAACTGATTCAAATGAATCCTCAGGTAAGTGGCTAGTAACACTAAAAAATTTCAGCTATTTCTTCTTAACACTTATATGCAGGTGAGGAAATAAATTAAAAAAAATCTCTCACTCACTAAGGTGTCCAGTGGTCCCATCTACAGTCCTGTCTCCCCGAGTAAGAGAGACAGAACATCCTTGTCTCATTCTTAGTAAGCCCTGGACCAGGGCAGGGCTCAGCCAACATCCCCTTCAATCAAGATATTGAGCCTCTGAAAAGGCTGCTCCTACATGCTTCTAAATCCTCTCCTTCTTCTTGCCTTTGTTTAGGGTTCCCATCTCTATTTTGCAAAATTTATTTTTTTTTTACAAAAATAACTATTTCCCTTGGAAAATTACAAGTTAGTTACAGCAGAGGGTCCCAAACATTCACATAGTTCTATTGGTGGTTTAGTAATTGTTTTTGCAGCATCTCTAGGTCAAAAGAAATACTTAATGTCTTCATTTATTAATGCCCAAAATAAGTAAGTACTTATGCCCTAACAACTTTATAGATTTTTGAAAACAGGAAAACACATGCACTGAAAAAAAAATTAGTGCTTATTTTGTTGTTTAAATAACCACAGTTATTTACTAACAGAATGTGTATGCTTGTTCAACAACACACAACTAACTTCTCATATCTTGAAAACAGATTGGACATCAATAGTTTTATTCTTTTGTTGTTGTTGTTCCACATCTATTTTCCCATGATGATTGCTTTTGTTTTTTATCACAGCAACCACTACACCCCCAGCTGCACAAAGATATGGCTTCATTAAAGGAAATGTTGTGCCGTCAGATGGTGGAACTCGTGCTACTTTGAGCTAGTAGTTCACACAGTGCCTGGCAACTGTCAAGTATCTGTCCCTGGACATTTTAAAATATTTTCTGGCACTACTGGAAGTTCACTGCAGTGCTTCTGGGTTCCTCAGAACACAGTATATAATCCATGGAGTTGAGAAAAAGATTTGTGTATCTGTGGAGAAATATGTCATATTGGTGACCCCTTTGATAGAACACTAAAATCTCACATACAAATATTTTAGTAAATGAATGAAAATAACCACATGTAGTACCTTTTGTGTTTTTTTTTCTCACTAATTCATTAATTCAATTCTCAATAGATATCTATTGAGCACATAATATACCAGGTATGTGTCTCAGAGGAATGAAAACTGATTTTCACACAAAATCCTGCATATAAGTGTTGGGAACAACTTTATTCACAATAACAAAAAAACCAGGAAACAGGGATTTCCCTGGTGGTGCTGCGGGTTAAGGATCCAGCATTGTCACAGCAGCGGCTCAGGTTGCTGCTCTGGTGAAACTTTGACACCTGTCCTGGGAACTTCTGCACACACAGGTCCCGCCACCAAATCCAGGAAACAACCTAAACGCAAAATACCGGAAATATCCCAGATAGACTAACCTGGTGAAGGTTAAACAAACTGTGGTAATCTCTACCACTGAATACTACATGGCAAAAAAAAAGAAACATGTTAGTGATTCACTGCAGCATCCTGTCTGACTTTCCAGGGAATGATGCTGAGTGAAAAAAGCCAGTCCCAAAAGGTAACATACTATGATTGCATTTCTGTAACATTCTTGAAATGATAAAACAGTAGAAATTGACAGAGGGTGAGCAGTTGCTAGAGGCTCAGAGGGTGCAGAGATGGTTTCCAAAGGGCGCTATCAGGGATTCTTGTGGCCTGTGAAACTCTTCCTCTTCTTGTCTGTATCAGTGTCAGTATCCTGTTTGTAATATTGTGCTATAGTTTTGCAAAATGTTACTAGCGGGGGAAACTAAGTAAAAGGCACACGGGATCTATCTGTATTATTTCTTACAACTGCACATGAATCTACAGTTAGTTCAGAATAACTTTGTTAGTTTTACCTAGGGAGGGGGGCCAAGTTAGTAAATTTATGAAGACATCAGAGAGGGATGGGCTGAGCTCAAGTTGGCGTCAGCAGTGACTGTGAGGAGGTGCTAGGCTTATAAAGGATCTGTGGCAGGAATCTTTGGCTGGAGTTTACGGTGGGAGCTTGTGGCAGGAACAGTGAAGGAGAAGGAGAGGAAGGTCAAGGGAGGGGTAGGGGGGTAGAGTCCCATGACAGAGGACAGTTAATCCTTGTAGGTGGTTAATCTATTGTTTCTTGCTGCCCAACTTGAGCCTCCACCTTCCCTGAGGGTGTCCCCATTTGGGAGTGGGGTGGGGTGGGGTCTGTCTCCATCCTCCAGGGAACCTATCAAAATTTTTTTAATATAACAAATAAGTTATCTAAAAACCAATGACTATTTTAATAAATTGAGTTGGATAAGACTCTTTTTCAATTACATAAAAATTAATAGTGTAAAGGAAAATATCAGGATAGGTCTGCCTTTACGAAAATGATCTTTCAGGCTGCAAAAAAACATCTAAACAAAAACAATAGGCAAACAAAATCATAAAATATATTAAAATGAATAATAAAAGGATAATTTCCTTTTTATAAAAAAATACCCTAACCAATTACTTGGATCAAACACATAACCCTATTGAAAAATGAGCAAAGTTCATGAATCTGTGATTCACGCACAGAAGATTCATAGCTGTATATATTCTCAACTCCAAGTAATAAAGAATTGCAAACTTAAAGGGGTATCATTTTCACCCACCTGGGGAACAAAGTTTAAGAGATTTATTAGCATTCAGTGATATGGGGGTCCTTAAAAAACAGGTGATGTCATTTACTCCTTACATGAATGTAAGTTGACACATTTCCAGGGAGCAATTTAGCAATAAATATTCATTGTCTTTAATAATAAAAAACATAGTAAACATACTTTATCACAGCAGTTCCTCATCTAGTGTTTTATTTTATGGAAATACTGACATGAGATCGCAACAGTTTATCTTAGAACATGTTATTTGTAATGCTCTTTGTTATACTGGCAAATTTAGAAGGCAGGAATTCATCATTTGGCATGAGTCAGATCAGTTATGGTATACCTATACCATGCATTGATACCCAGCAATTAAAAATGAAAAGTAAATCAATATACTATATGTGTATAAATATATACATATACATATATACTGTATCTGTATGTCTACACTATTCACACACATATATACACACATACATATAAAGTATTCTGGAGTATATGTATACGTTACGTGACATTAGCCATGATGATTCTGTGTATTTTTTTCCAAAGTGTGTCCGTAGAGAAATATATGTATACCTATATAAATCTGCATATATTCTAGAAAACATTCTATATTATATTTATGTATAGATATACCTATATATCATTTCCTAGAATATATTTCTAATGAGTGTGTGTATATATATACACACACACATTAGAAAAATTATCACAATGACTGTCACCAAGGAATATGTTAGATAAGACTTTAATTTTGTATTTTAACATTTTGTATCCATTTAACTTTTTAACTATTTCATGGATTTTCTTAAATCATCTAGTTAACAGAATCTCCCACCACTGCGGACTGAATGCTCTTAAAACTTAGTTATTAGACTTGCTATACTTGATGAAACTTTTAAGCCATTTTGTTAAATTAATAACATGTTCAGATCTGCCTATCTGGTGCTTCTCATACTATCTCTGAAATAGAGGAAATGAGTAACACCGTAAGTGCATAGGATCATAGCTGGAAGATGCATGCTTGAAATAGAGTTTTTCTAAGTATGTATATGAGTTTTCTGCCCCTTTCTACAATGACACCCTTTTTATTTGCATTTAAAATAACATTTTAAGTTGTTTTTCAGATAAGTCTTTAGGTATCTCTTAGAATAAATCCTCCAGGAATTTTGCCATATCCATCCTTTCTCTTTGACTGTATTGTGGCACTTGAAGGAAGCCTTAAGTTTGTATAAATCCTACTATAGAAAAAGCAGCAGTACTGGAGAAATTAATCAGTGTTTTCACAGGAACCAACTTGAAGAAAATCTAAGCTTTTCGTAGATCATAGAACTTTTGTGGATCTTCCTGTTAAAGAGACTCTCCAGGAGATGTGCATTGCTCACCCAGGAACATCCATGAGTGCTAATTCACCACTGTGTCTCTCTGGGGATAAGAAAGCCTGGTTAGAAAAGAAAAGGAAGGCGGAGTTCCCATCGTGACTCAGTGGTTAACAAATCCGACTAGGAACCATGAGATTGCGGGTTCGATCCCTATCCTCACTCAGTGGGTTAAGGATCCAGCGTTGCCGTGAGCTATGGTGTAGGTTGCAGACGTGGCTCTGATCCTGCGTTGCTGTGGCTGTGGCGAAGGCCGGCAGCTACAGTTCCTTTTAGACCCCTAGCCTGGGAACCTCCATATGCCATGGGTGCGGCTCTACATAAAGGCAAAAAGACAAAAAAAGGAGATGTTGACTGAACCACTAAGTCCTAACGAAATCTTTTTTTTTTTTGTCTTTTTAGGGCCATACCCACCACAAATGAAAGTTCCCAGACTAGGGGTTGGATGGGATCTATAGCTGCAAGCCTACACCACAGCCACAGCAACACCAGATCCTTAACCCACTGAGTGAGGCCAGGGATCAAACCCCAGCCCTCATGGATACTAGTCAGGTTTGTTACTGCTGGGCCACAACAGGAATTCCTCCTAATGAAATGTTTAAGTCAACTTACAGTTCCTTATGTTTTGTCAGGTCCTCCCAGAAGATTGTCTCCTTTTCATATCAAAAATCATCTTTAAGTCAAAGTTCTCAGATCTTGAAGCTTCAATGCCTGTGGCCTGTCTTGTTCCCCGGTGAGTCTGTAATACCAAACTAATGCTGTATCCTCTCAGCCACCAGCTCAAGGAAGAAAGGAGGGCTGAAATCAAGTTGCTATGACCGGGCTGACCAAACCCTCGTGAGAATCTTATTCTCTTGGTGTCAAGTTATATTCTGTGTTTGCCTCCCAGCTCTGCTACTTATGACCAGCATGACTTTTGAGGAAGTCACTTAATAACTCTGGGTCTTATTGTCCCATCTTTAAAGTGAAAATAATATAGTGCCCATTTCACAGATCTGTGGTGGGATTAAAACAGAATGCACATAAGGAGTTTAGAACAGTGTTTGGCTCATAAAAAATACACAGGACACAGTAGCTGGTGCCATCCTCATATCAACTAATTCTCTTCGATGTGTTATAAGGCTGTGTTTAATACCAGCATGTATAATTTCACCATATATCTAGTAGCTTTTAGACTAAGAAATTGGTTGATTGCAATTATATTTAGTGTCCATATTACAAATTCTATTTATCTCTCAGCCAAGAGTAACTGGGAAGATTAGGTGTCCTGATTAAAGCAACAGGGACTGAGAGAAGACTTATTACTAAGAATTTATAGGCAAAGTAGAGTTTACTAGAATACTAGATTTAACCAGTTAAATGTTAAATATTTTAACTTCCTTCATGATCCATGGGATGGGACTCTTATTGGCTCATTCAGGCGCCACCTTTTACAAATGCTCTAAGGTCATCAAATTTTAAATCAGTGACTTCTGATCAGCTAACAAAAACAAATCTGGTGATATATTTGGGAAGAGCTTCTTTTAAATAAAGCTTACTAGGTTTGGCTATTAAATTGATAATGCATTTTCTAAAATAAAGACAGGAGAACAACACTTCATAGTTTTTCTCCCAGGAATAGAGAGGGCTCCTGGCTGGTGCGAAAGCAGGGGAAGTGATGAGTAAGCGCTTGTCTTCAGGTTCTGAACCTCAGTCACCGGGACTTGCAAAGGGCTTAATCCCAATTCTCTTTATCTTCTTTTCCCTTTCTGCAGACATACAGCTCCTATAAAAAGAATCTTACGAAATGATGCAGATAAACAAGGCGGCCCCTCGAAAAGATCAGGAATGGCAAATTTATACTTTGGAAAGACAATCCCCTGGGAAGTTAAGGTGAGGTTAAAGTACGCTGTCCAAGGATATTTTATAACCACAAACAAGACCTTTTTTCTTTTTTAAACAAAGAAACTGTGTGAATACCTGTGCTGTGCTTCCGGTTTGGGAAAGGCTGGTTAGGGTATTCCTAGCTTACTAGAGGTGTTGCTCTTATGGGCAATCCCTTGTCTGTCTGGCATTAATTGGTATATTGAACGGTAGTAACCACATGACTCAAATTGTTCCCAGGAACCACAGAGGGTGAGGCAATATGTGAAATGTTTTACCAAAATGACTATCAATAGCATGTAAATGTCTTGAAATACGGAAACCATAGACTGTGGACTTTGGTAGGTAGATCATCCATGAGAATGTTCATTCAGAAATATCTTAAATTCAGGCTCTGTCCTGAAAGGCTTAATAGCCTGTCTGCCAAGGAGTGTGTTTCCTAAATTGTGTGTATTTTCCTTCCTACCTGAGAAGGAAAATTATGAATACATACAGATATATGTATTATAAACTTTGGATGTTTGCATACTAGAGAGATGGTAAGCCCTTTTTAAAATTGGGGATGTGGGCTTTCTTTTGTGTCTCAGCGGGTTAAGAACATGACATAGTGTCTGTGAGGATGCAGGTTCGATCCCTGGCCTCGCTAAGTGGGTTAAGGATCTGGCATTTCCACAGGCAGATGCATAGGTCACAAATGCAGCTCGGATCCCGTGTTGCCATGGCTGTGGTGCAGGCCGGCAGCTGCAGCTCCTTTTCAGCCCCTAGCCTGGGAACTTCCATATGCCATGGGTGCGGCCCTAAAAAAAAGGCAAAAAAAAGAATTAATCCTAGTTTATGCTGAATAACATAACCTAGAAATCCAGGTAATCTATTTAGGATTGGTCAGAATTAATTGAAGAACTACTAGAAACAAAGTGAGTGTTGTGGGTAAAAAGTTTGCTATTTCAGCCCACACTATTTATTTCTAAAATGAGAAAGGAAATAGAAGATACCTGGAAATAGTTTCATTTTACTCACAGGGCTTCTGATGCGCAATGTGGAGAAGGGTTTAGTCCTAGACTATCCAAACAGGTGGTAATCATGAAGTCAAAAATGAGGGTGCTTGAACTACTAATCCATCACCACTAACAAGTCCACAATTAAAGTATTTTCAGTGTTCTGTGAACAGAGCTTGTCCTAAATTTGGGGTATGCCTCTTCTTAGGTAATCTTTGTAACTGGGTCTAGAAATGAGTGTTAAATATAATAGAGCTCATCACACCCATTCTCCTGGTGACACCAAATATTTTCCCTACCTACTCTCTATAAAAATATAATAAACAGAAGCCTCAATTAAATAGAGTTAGGAGACCACAAGCGAGAGCACTCATGCCCTAGGATGATAGCCAATCCCAAGAGGAAAAAGACTTTTTTTTTCCTGGTAAGGATTCAGCCAATGAAAAGCCATGGACACTTTTCCTCCATATAAAAGGGGTCTCCAGTTCTTGCTGTGCAGGCACTTGCACGTGGTCAGTCATGGCTGTGTCCCCAGATTGTAACTCTCTGCTAATCCTGAAGAAACCCTTCTTTGCTGGAGGAATATCTGGCACTCTCTTTGCTTGGCTCAACATGTCTAGATACTATGGACTGGAATGAAAGGGAAAAAAAAGATTTTTTTGAGTGGTGAACATAATAATGGAGTCAAATATCCCAGAGTAGGACAAATTATTCATCTCATACACTATGGGTTTGCCAGGGCTTTCGTAACAAAGTACCATAGACTAGGTGGCTTAAAAACAGAAATTTATTTTGTCACAATACTAGAGGTTAGAACTGTGAGGTCAAGGTATGGGCAGAGTTGGTTTCTTCTGAGTTCTCTCTCCTTGGCTTATAGATGACCATCTTCTGTCTCCCTACATGGTCTCCTCTGGGTGTGCCTTTGTCCTAATCTCCTCTTCTTATAAGGACATCACACATAAAGGATTAGGGCCCATCCTAACAACCTCAGATAACCTTAAACACATCTGTAAAGACTCTGTCTCCAAACACAGTCATGTTATGCTGTGGGACTTCGGTATGCAATTTTGGAGGGACACCATTCAAGCCATAACACCTCATCCTCTGGCCCCCCAAAACTATGTCCTCACATGCATTGAAATTATTGTGCATGACCATCCCCTGGAAAGTGAGTACTCTCATGTGTGTAAATATTCCACTAAGACTGCTGATTGAGATGAATTCCACTGGTGGAAATGAGACTCCGTGACCTACCTTAGCATAGTGGTTGAGAAAGTAGATCCTGGAGACAGACTACTGAATTTTCATTTCTATGTGACATTGTGTAGGCTTCCTAAACTGCGTATGTATCAATGTCTTCATCTCTAAAATGGGACTATAGCAGTGCCTCTCCCATAGGTTTGTTGGAAGTGCTAAATATGTTAATACAAATACATAATTAGAAAAGTATCTGGCACATAGTACATTCTTGATGTTATAATTATAGTTAAAATTATTTTTTGTTTTATTCTTATCTATTTTTTGTCCTGATACGTTTTGTAATTGTGAATCTCAGAACTCATTTGACCATATTCTTTATCATGGCCAACTAGCATCATTCATCTATGTAGAGACTCTCATTATTTTCCTTAATTCAACATCTCCAGTCCCATTTCCTACTACTTATTGGTCATGCTTAAAAATATTTACTGTGTATCCTTCCATACAACTCTCCAAAGATTTTTTTTTTTTTTTTTGTCTTTTTAGGGCCGCACCTGTGGCATACGGAGGTTCCCAGGCTAGGGGTCTAATCAGAGCTGTTGCTGCCAGCCTACTCCAGAGCCACAGCAGTGCCAGATCTGAGCCGCATCTGCAACCTATACCACAGCTCACGGCAACGCCGGATCCTTAACCCACTGAGCAAGGCCAGGAATCAAACCTGCAACCTCATGGTTCCTAGTTGGATTTGTTTCCACTGCACCATGATGGGAGCTTCTCTCCAATGATTTTTAACATATATGTCCAAATGTGAAAAATATATCTTAATATATGTTTCTAAAGAGGTGTTCTCTAAGGGTTTTTCTCTTGAATTTTTCATTCCCCTTTCTGTGTCTGGGCTAAATCCATGTTTCTGTATGATTTCTAATCTATTCCTCTTTACTATTGCAGGGTATTCCCTACTATTTCCTGTCTCACTCAGTTCCAGCAACTATGATCTTTTCATTTTCTCAAGCACCCAAAACACCCTCTGTATTAGTTTTCTATAGTTGCATAACACATCACCACAAATTTGTCAGCTTAAAGCAATACCTCTCATTACCTCACAGTTCTGTAGGTCATAAGTCATGCAGGATCAGCTGGGTCCTCTGTGTAGGGTCCCATGAGGCCAAAATCAAGATTTAGACCAGGCTGGGCTTTATCTGCAGGATTTGGGGTAGAATCTGCTGCCAAGCTCATTTAGGATGTTGGCTGAATTCAGTTCTTTGGGGTTATAGGCCTGAGATCCCTGTTTCTTTGCTAGGTCTCAACCATGGGTTTCTTAGCTCCTGAGGGCTGCCCGCATATCCTGTCACATGGACCTCTCCATTTCAAACCAGCAAGGGGGCTGGTCATTTTCCTGTTCTCAAATGTTTCTAAAGACTTCTGCCACCAGCTAGAGAAAAGCTCTGCCTTTAAAGGGCTTGTGTGATTAGCCTCACCCAGATGATCTCCCTTTGAATTAATTCAAAGTAAACTGAAAAAAGAAAGAAAGAAATCCCCTGTGCTCTGTAGAGTAACTTAATTACAGAAATAACAGCATATTCACAGCTTCTACCACACTGATAGAGAACTTACACAAGAGAGTGAGCCATTAAGTTATTCATGCCTACTGCATCTTCCCAACCCACAACGTCTGTACTTTTTGATCCCTCTCCTAGGGAGTCTCTCCCTGAATATTTTTCATTTGTTTTTTGCTTCTTATGGCCACACCCACAGTATGGAGGTTCCCAGGCTAGGGGTCCAGTCAGAGCTGCAGCTGCCTGCCTATGCCACAGCCACAGCAACCTGGGATCTGGGCCACATCTGCAGCCTGAACCATAGCTCACAGCAATGCCAGATTCTTAACCCACTGAGGCCAGGAATCAAACCTGCATCCTCATGGATACTGGTCGGGTTTGTTAATGGCTAAGCCACAATGGGAACTCCTCTCCCTGATATTTGTGTTGGCTCCCTCCTGCTCTTCAGATTTCTACTTAGAACAATCTTCTACGAATATAGTCTTTCATCAATTTTCAGTCCCATTAGCTGTTCCTTTTATAGTTCATCATTATATGTTATGCTTGTGTAATTACTTGTTTATTGTTTTTACCCAACAGTAAAATGTAAGCATCGTGATGGAGGTACTATTGCTGTTTTGTTCACCCCTGTACCCTAACAGCTAGACTACTATCATATGGAAGATGCCCAATATCTGCGTGATAGAAAAAGGAATAAAAAGCTATTCTTTATCAACCAAAAGATCCACATTTCATTTAACTTCCGCTTCTCAGGCTCTAAAAATTGAGTTAAGATGCTCTACTGGATCCTGCCCTATAATCTTAGGATTGTTTCATAAGTTTTGATGTGCAGTTCTGCTAATGTGTTCCCTACTCTGACCCATAACTTCCACAGGCTGGGAACAGAACTTCCACTTGGCCAACAATATCACCCCAGGTTTTGGGCAGTCAAAGTGCAGAGCATTTAGTCCCAGAGCATTTTTTAAACAGAGTAGTGGAAAGCAGCTGCAAGTTAAGGCAGGTGGAAAAAAACAAACAAACAGAGTACCTTCTCCCTAGCTCTGCCTCCAGTTTTAAGGCTAGTAAGCCTAGGAAAACACAGAAACCCCAGTTTCTCGTTCAGTCCCTGTGGGTGCGGTTTAAGAAGGTGCACTTCTATCAAGTCCCCAGGTGAAGCTGATACTACTGGCCCTGGGATCTCATTTTGAGAACCATGGCCTTAGAGGTTGTTTGGGGGACTGATGTGAGAGCAGGTGAAACAAGTCTTCTTAACTGCAAATTCTCTTAGCATTTGCCTTCTTGTGTGCATGGAACAATAAAATTCTTCTGGAACGGTGCTCTCCTCACTCAAGTGTTTTCTTCAGCATGCCAGACCTGGAGTTAAGAAGAGAATAATGTCAAAAGTCAAAAATAATGACTTAATGGATGACCGACTCTCATCAGCAAGTGAGGTAGGGTCTCAGTGATCCTCAAATCCATCGTTAAAAACAAGCCTTCACAACTCACTAAACCTGAGTTGAGAGCTGTATGACCACTTAACAGGCACTTTCATAGGCACAGAGAAGACAGTTCTAAAAACCCTCAATATTTTCCATACACATCCCATGCCACTGTGAGCATAAAATACCACATGCCACTAACATGCCAGTTTGAGCATAAAATACCACATTTTAGGAAGTTGAGGTAATAGAATATTCTATAATTACATCCAAAATGTGGTTGACTACCAACATCTGAGCATGGCTTCCATTTTATAACACAGGGTCAGCCCTCCCTTCACAACTTCCTGTTACCTGAATGGGCTTTGGCTCAGGGTTTAACCTCGTGAAGGGCTTCCTCCTGCTAGGGTGGTTGTTCGTCCTCGTTTCCAAGATGCGGACTAGTTCTAAAGGCCAGAAAGGTAGGACAGTATAATTTCTGGGTCTCTAGGTGTCATGAATCCATGAATATTAGATACTATTGTTCTGTACATCTTTGTTCACTATTGCTTTTGATTTTTTATTATCTACCCACAATGATTTATATCCAGCCTTTGTTGAAGGAGGTTTAAGTTGCCAGTTTTCATAATGTTGCTCTTTATATCCTTGTACACAACCCCTCCTGCATATACTTGAGTGTTCCTAGGGGTTCCTCAGGTGCAGCTCCGCGGGAGGGTAAATGCTGGGGTGTGCAAGCAAGTCTTATGTGCACACAGAATATACACGTTTACTATTCCCTAGATATTTTGCAATTCCTCAACAAAGTTGTTGAACTTGTTTACCCTCCCTCTGGAGTTTCTCCACACCCTTTACCAACAGTTTCAGGAAACTCAGATATTTGCCAGTCTGAAAGGAGAAAAGTGGTGCTTCTGGATTTTAACTAACTTTCGTGATTGCTAAAGAGAGTGCTCTTTATCACAATTCCTCTTTTGTGTGCTGCCTGTTGATTGCTTTTGTCCACTTTATATCAGAATCTTTTGATTTGTGTGACATTGTATATTTTGGATACTAATTCTTGTGGATTTTTGAAGTGCTATGTTATTTCTTTCTTTTTTTTTTTTTTGGCTTTTTAGGGCCACATTTGTAGCATATAGAGGTTCCTAGATTAGGGGTTGAATTGGAGCTACAGCTGCCGGCCTACACCACAGCTATAGCAATGCCAAATCCGAGCTGCATCTGTGACCTACACCACAGTTCACAGCAATGCTGGATCCTTAACTCACTAAGCAAGGCCAAGGATCGAACCCGCATCCTCATGGATCCTAGTCGGGTTTGTTAACCACTGAGCCATGAAGGGAACTCCTGTGTTGTTTCTTAAAGAGTGTTTATGATGACTTTGGGCGCAGAAATATGTAATTATTTTTTATTGTGAAAATATTTAACATGACATCCACCCTCTTAAAAGTTGTGTGAAATAAAATATTGTTAACTATAGGCACGTTATACAGCATCCTTCTAAATCTTATTCAGTTGCCTAACTGAAACTTTGTACCCATTAAATAAAAACTCATTTCCCTCCCCCCAGCTCCCCAGCAACCATCATTTAACTGTCTGCTTCTATAAGTGTGACTCCTTTAGTTAAACAAATATGACTATTCAGTCATTTGAGTGGAATAATGCAGTATTCATCCTCCTGTGACTGGTTCATTTTAAACACCCCCAAGATTCAACCATGTTGTTGTAAATGAAAGGACTTTTTTTTTTTTTCTGAAGGCAGAATAATATCCCATCCCCCCCCCCTTTTTTCTTTATACAGTCAGCCACACCTGCAGCACATGGAAGCTCCCAGGCTAGGGGCTGAATGTGAGCTGCAGCTGTCGGCCTACACCACAGCCACAGAAACACAAGATCTGAGCTGCATCTGTGACCTAGGCTGCAGCTTGTGACAACGCAGAATCCTTAACCCACTGAGCAAGTCAGGGATTGAACCTGCCTACTCATGGACACTATGTCCGGTTTCTTAACCTGCTAAGCCACAATAAGAACTCCTAATTTCTGTGTTTTTGAATTAAAAACCCAGAAGTAGGATTGCTGGATCATGTGGTAGTTCTATTTTTTTTAGTTTTTGAAAAACTGCAGTATTTTTCCATAGTGGTTGCACCAGTTTACATTCCCTCCAATAGTCAGAAGCTTACCCTTTTTCCTCACCAACACCTGTTAATCTTTTGGGTTTTTTTTTAAATAATAGCCATCCCAGCAGGTGCGAAATGGTGAGAAATGGTGCAAAATAATGCTGGACTGTTAATGTCCGGCATTATTTTGTATACCTACCGGCCACTTGTATGTCTTCTTTGGAGAAATGGCTATTCAGATCCTCCATCCATTTTTTTTTTTTATGGGTATAATACTATTTTTATTTAAACCTAAAATTTCACTGACAATGCTGAATTCTAGAGTCATGTGAAACAGCCCCTAACATACCCACAAAATTTAAGGGGTAGCATAACTACCTCTGTACACACGTATGGGCACAAGCCCTGCCAGGCTAAATGCTCAGGACTGGAAAGGTCCTTGGTTGCTGCCATAATCTCTGGCCCTCAGACAAGACAAATCCTGTCTGTTTACCAAAACCACTTACTTCGGGACCAACAGTAACGGGATTGGGGAAAAAACCAATGAGATTGTTGGGGGCCAGCTGGGGGCTGCTGCAGCTCAGGTCCAGGATCAGTAAGATGGTTCTGAAATCGCTGGTTTCCAAAGTTCCTGAGATGCTTTTCCCAAACAGCGCCTCCATCCATTTTTTAATTGGGTTATTTTGTTGTTGTTGTTATTCAGCTTCCTTATATATTTTGAACATGAGTTTTTCCCCAATGTTTTCTTTCAGAAGTTTAAGAGTTTTGGGTCTTAGATTCAAGTGTTTTATCCATTTGAGTTTTCTTATGTATGGCGTATGGTAGAAGTCCAATTTTAATTGTTTCAATGGTAACATCCAGTTTTCCCAGCACCATTTGGTAAAGACTGCGTATTGTGTATTCTTGTAACTCTTATCAAAGATCAGTTGACCACATATGTGTGGGTTTATGTCTGGGTTCTTTACTCTGTTCCATTGATCTATATATCTGTTTAATACGTAGCACTATAATATTTTTAAATCAGATAGTGTGATGCCCCCAACTTTGTTCTTCTTCTTCAGAAATATTTTGGCTTTTCAGGAGTTTTGGTTCCATATGAATTTTAGGATTTTCTTCTCTATTTCTGTAAAAAAAAAATGCCATTGAAATTCTGATAGGAATTGCATTGAATCTATACGCCACTTTCATTAGTACAGACATTGTATCAATACTAAGTCTTCTAATCCATGAACACAGGATCTTTCTCATTATTTGTGACTCCTTTAATTTCTTTCATCGATGTTTTATAGTTTTCAGTGTACAAATGTTTTATCTCCTTGGTTAAGTTTATTTTCAGGTATTTTAGTCTTTTAGATGCTATTGTAAATGAGACTGTTCTTTTTTTTTGGATGGTTCATTGTTAGTGTATGGAAATGCAACTGATTGTTTTTGGTATCCTGCAACCTTACTGAATTTATTTAGCAGATTTTGGACTCTTTCAGGTTTTCTGTATGTAAGATCATATCATCTGCAAACAGAGATAATCTTACTTTTTACTTTTGAATTTGAATGCCTTTTATTCCCTTTTCTTGCTGCAAAGGACTTTCAGTGCTATACCAAATAGAAGTAGCAATAGTGGACACCCTTGTTTATTCCTGAGTTTAGAGGAAAATCTTTGTTTTTCACCATTGAACATGATGTCAGCCGTGCGCTTGTCATATATGGCATTTATTATGCTGAGGTATTTCCTTCTATACTTTCTTTGCTGAAAGTTTTTATCCATGATATTTACCAAACTCTGTAGGCACCCTGATGATGTGTTTCTGGGGGCAGAATGCCCTGTCACCAAGGAGCTACTCAAAAATTCATGAGTTTTTCTAGTGTTCTTCATTGTGGCATCAAAACAGCAGTTAGAACAATGACTCTTTTATTCAATCACCTGCCCATTTCATGTTCTTCTTTAGCTCCACAAACTCTTTGTACTTGGAATTACAGAAGAAATTATAATTCAGTTATGAAACTTTTTGAATTTCTCTTTGTCCTGAAGATATATTGATTTTCCTACTTATTATATTCAGGGTGTAGAAAGTTAATGAGATGCTGGTTTCTCACTCATTGGACAGGAGCTGCAACTTCTAATGTCCACTGGTGTTAAGGACAGCTCTGTCCAAACAAAACTGTCTGCAGTGATGGAAATGTTAGATATCTGCCCTCTTGAACATGGAGATGCTAGCTATGTGGAGCTTCTGAGCACTTGAAATGGGCAGGTGTGACTAAAGACATGTTTGTTTTATTCTAATTAAATTTAGATGCCACATGTGGCTAGTGACCACCATGTCGATCAGCATAGCTCTATGGGATACCAAAGTAAACTAGCGAGATAATGGGTTTATGAGTCGCGAGTTTGTAGAAAAGAAAAACTTTAGTACAAAGTAAAATCAAAGATATTCCCTAGTCCATTGAATTCCTACAATTTAGAGTGTTTAATCAGTTTCTGAGTCTGAAAGCAAAGAGAGAATCTGTTTGTGCACTGCCAACCCCCTGGATGCTATGTAGCGCAAACACATTTCCCTCCCTGCCTTCACCTCCTCCTATATTCTGTGGGACCTGGTAGGACCCTATCAATGAATTTTCACATAAGCCTATATGATTGCTTTAACTAGGTAAAAACTGCATCGTGTCAGATTTTTGCTAAAATAAAACAATTTTTTTTAGTCCTGAATAAATATAATGTTAAAAGAAAAAGAATGTTAAAATTGTCACACCTAGATAAGCCTTTAGGAGAATTTCAACTATGTTTTAAAAATATGCTTAAAAGAAAGACAAAAGGGGTAAATCCAAAATGAACTGTGACAGTCTCTGGGTATTAAAATCAGGAGAGTTTTATATTCTTCATGCCTAGTTTCCAAACTTTATAGAATAAGCTGTATTTTTAAATAAAGGGGAAGTATCAATTAAATAAGGTTGCCCAGAAGTTCCCTGATGGCCTCATGGTTAAGGATTCTGCCTTGTGACTGCTGTGGCACAGGTTCAGTCCCTGGCCTGGGAACTTCTGCATGCTGTAGGTGTGGCCAAAAAAAGGATGAGTAGCTACTTCTTTCTATAAAAGGTCAGGAAGTAAATGCTTTAGGTTTTGTGGGCCATTTAGTCTCTGTTGCAATAACACATCTCAGTAGTTGTAGCTGGAAAGCAAGACAACCCACAGTGAGCCTGGTTGTGTTCTAATAAAACTTTATTTACAAAAAGTTTGTAAAACTTTATTTACAAAGAAATTTGCCTACAAGCTGTCAAAACATCATTGTTCATAGTTACATGTGCTTAGACTAGATTCATTTATTTATCTCAAGAACTTAGGGATCAAGAGCTTTCTAAAGAACACATTATGATCAATGCTCTTAGAAAAGCATTTACTGTCCTCATTAAAGCACTTCTTTTTCTCTGAGTTCCTTCACTATAATAACAACTGCATATTTAGTGTTTACAATGCATTAACTTTATAAATGTTGTTAGTATCTTACTTCCACAATACTGTAATATTAACTTCTCGTTTTTTAGTGTTGAAGAAGCCAAGGCGCAGGCAGGCTGGACAGTTTTTCTAGGGTTACACAATGTATAGGAACAGCATCAGGATTTCAACCCAGATTCATTTCAAAGCCCATGCTCTCAACCATTATTTGAAACCCCATCTAGAACACTATTTTTTAAAAGATGATGCATTTTATTGAAAATGAAACTGTAGTTATCATCAGATAACAAATCAGTTAACAAATTCCATGTACCATGCCAGAGGTGACTCCATCTCCCCCATCTTCTCTCTGGAAGCAGAATTCCCATCTCTTTTCCCTTAGAGTAGAGTAGTCCCTTAGCTCGACTCCTAATCAAATGCCTTTCTGGGAGTTCCTGTTGTGGTGCAGCAGAAATGAATCTGACTAGTATCCACGAGGATGCAGGTTTGATCCTTTGCCTTGCTCAGTGGGTCAGGGAAACTGGCGTTGCTGGCACTGATGTGAGCCGTGGTGTAGGTTGCAGATGCGGCTTGGGTCTTGCATTGGTGTGGCCCTAAAAAAGCAAAAAAAAAAAAAGATGCCTTTCTCTCAGGGAATATCCTGCAACATAAAACTAAAATCAGTTATTTCTCAAACACCTTAAACAACCAAACAGACATACCTGTGAGTTAACCTTCCCCTATATCAGTATAGCCTTGAGTTTCATCTTTTACTTCCAGACAAGTAAGCTAAATCTGAAACATTAGATGGTATGACTAGATAATGGCCAAACCTTGATGAGACAGTAACTCTCGTGATTCCTAACTCTATGCTTCAATATTTGTCATCACTGCCTCCCAAAATTTGATAATAACAGCAATACTAAGAGAAGTGAGAGTTCTACATATGTGATGCTACTAAACATTAGGATCACCTGAAACTGGACAGATTTAAGCAGCCAAGTCAGGTTGCTTTAATTTCATATTAAATCCCATGCTTACGATTGCCAAAGGAGATAAGAAACCAAAAGACATTGACATGGATTACACCAAACGAGAGCAGAAGGTATTTTCAGCATGCAATTTATTAGCTTACAACTGTGGGTGAGCAGTGAAAAGCACACTTGAGTACTTTACCCTCTTGAGAACCCAGGGGTTCAGATTCTCACTAGCTCTGTGATCGCTAAGTCTTGACCAGCATCATCAAGATGCTAATTAGAAATGCTGTATCTCACCCCCACCCGGAATTACAGAATCAGAATCTGCATGGTAAACAGATCCCTAGATGAGTCATGGACCCACTATTAAGGAGAACTACTATACTGAATAATGATTTTAAGAAAATCTAGGGGAGTTCCCAGTGTGGTACAGTGGAAACAAATTCAACTAGGAATCATGAGGTTGCAGGTTCGATCCCTGGCCTTGCTCAGTGGGTTAAGGATCCGGCGTTGCTGTGAGCTGTGGTGTAGGTTGCAGACGTGGCTCAGATCCAGCATTGCTGTGGCTGTGGTGTAGGCCGGCAGCTGTAGCTCCGATTCAACCCTTAGCGTGGGAACCTCCATATGCCACAGATGCTGCCCTAAAATGCAAAAAATGAAATCTAAACTCTCTACACTTCTGTTTAATACCTACTCTGATCAGGTATTTTAAAAAATCTGCATGGTAAGGTCTCCTTTGGGCAACTTTCCCATATATCTTTTTTTTTTTTTTCTGGTTTGCACCTGTGGCATGCACAAGTTCCCAGGCCAGGGGTCAAACCCAAGCCACAGCAGTGACACAACAAAATCCTCAACCATTAGGCCACCAGGGAACTCACAAAATTCACTTTTTTTTTTTTGGCCACAGCTTGATGTGGGATCTCAGTTACCAGACCAGGGATTGAACCCAGACTCCATTGGTGAAAGCACTGAATCCCAACGACTGGACCATCAGGGAACTCTGTTGGGTTCAAATCTTAAAACAAACTTTTATCCCCACAATAGAAGATAAGTCTTCAGGATGTCCTCTCCTTAAGTAATATTGCTCATATACTGTATATTGTAAATAATGCTTCTATGAACATTGGAGTGCGTATCTTCTCAAATTAGTGATTTTTGCTTTCATTGGATATATACCCAGGAGGGGAATTGCTCGGATATATGATAGTTCTATTTTAGTTTGTTTTTGAGGACACTTCATGCTGTTTTTCTATAGTAGCTGCACCAATTTACAATTCCATAGAAGGATTCCCTCTTCTCCACACCCTTGCCAACATTTATTTGTTATCTTTTTGATGATGGCTATTCTGACAGGTGAGGTGATACCTCACTGTGGTTTTGATTTTCATTTCTCTGATGATTAGTGATGGTGGGCATCTTTCCATGTGCCTATTGGCCATCTTATGTCTCCTTTGGAAAAAATGTCTATTTAGTTATTCTGCCCATTTTTAATTGGATTGAGTTGTATAAGCTGTTGATATATTTTGAATGCTGACTCCTTATCAGTCATATCATTTGCAAATATTTAGGTTGTCTGTTTTGTTGTTGGTTTCTTTTGCTGTGTAAAATTTTTTAAGTTTAGTTAGGTCCCATTTGTTTATTTTTGCTTGTTTCTTTTGCCTTAGGAGACACGGCAAAAAAATATTGCTTTGATTTATGTCAAAGAGTGTTCTGCCTATGTTTTCTCTAGTTTTATGATTTCCATTCTTAAATTTAGGTCTTTAATCCATTTTGATTTTATTTCTTGTATATGACATGAGAAAATGTTCTCGTTTCATTCTTTACGTGTAACTGTCCAGTTTTGCAAGCACCATTTATTTGAAGAGGCTGTCTTTTTCCATGTTTTATATTCTTGCCTCTTTTGTTGCATATTAATTGACTGTATGTGCTTGGGTTTATTTTTGGACCCTCTATTCTGTTCCATTGATCTTTGTGTCTATTTTGGTGCCAGTATCATACTGTTTTGATGACTGTAGCTTTGTAGAATAGTCTGAAGTCAGGGATCAAATTTTTCCAACTGTTATTTTTTTTTTCAAGATTGTTTTAGAAATTCAGCATCTTCTGTGTTTCCATATACATTTTAGGATTGTTTGTTCTAGTTCTATGAAAAATGTCTTGGGTATTTTGACAGGGATTGCACTAAATCTTTAGATTACATTAGGTACTATGGACTTATTTAGCAATATTAATTCTTCCAATCCATGAACATAGTATATCTGTCCATTTCTTTGTACCATCTTCAATTTCTTTCATCAGTGTTTTATAGTTTCCAGATTATGGCATTTGTGTGTATGTGTGTGTGTGTGTGTGTGTCTTTTAGACTGTACTTGCAATATATGGAGGTTCCCAGGCAAGGGGTCAAATCAGAGCTGTGGCCACTGGCCTACACCACAGCAACATGGGATCTGAGCCACATCTGCAACCTACCCAACAGCTCACAGCAATGCCAGATCCTTAACCTATTGAGCAAGGCCAGGGATTGAACCTGCATCCTCATGAATGCTAGTCAGATTCGTTTCCACTGAGTCATGACAGGAACTCCTAGATTATAGGTATTTTACCTCCTTGGTTAAGTTTATTCCTAGGTATCTCATTTCTTTTGATCCAATTTTAGATGGGATTGTTCTCTTGCTTTCTCTGATAGTTCATTTTTAGTATATAGGAAAACAATAGATTTCATTTTTAGTCTATAGGAAAACAACAGATTTCTATATATTAACTGTGTGTGTGTCCTGTAACTTTACCAAATTGATGAACTCCAGAAGTTTTTGGCGGTATGCTGAGGATTTTCCATGTACAGTGACAGTTTTACTTATTTTCCAATTCCTTTTATATTAGTGTCTGATTACTGTGGCCAAGACTTCCAATACTATAGCGAATAAAGGTGGTGAGAGTGGCTGTCTTTGTCTTGAGCTAGAGGAAAGATTTTCAGCTTTTCACTGTTGAGTATGATGTTAGCTGGGGGCTTAATATAAAATAGGCTTCATATTGAGGTATATTCCCTCTATACCCACTTTCTGGGATATGTTTTATAATAAATGGATGTTGCACTTTATCAAAAGCTTTTTCTGTATCTATTGAGATGATTATATGATTTTTGCATGTTTTCTTTTTTTTTTTTTTTTTGCATTTTAGTGCTGCACCTGTGGCATATGTAGGTTCCCAGGCTAGGGGTTGAATCAGAGCTGTAGCTGCCAGCCTACGTGCCAGAGCCACAGAAATGGCAGATCTGAGAGACAGCTCATAGCAATGCCAGATTCTTAACCCACTGGGCAAGGCCAGGGATCAAACCCGCAACCTCATGTTTCTTAGTCTGATTCATTTCCGTTAAGCCATGACAGGAACTCCATGATCCTATGATTTTTTCTATTCAACTTATATTTGTTTTATATAGGTGTGTGTGTGTGAATGTATGTGTGTATGTATATAATGTGTGTACATATATATGTCTGTGTATATATATGTGTATATATATGTGTGTGTATATATAATGTATGTATATAATACACGTATATATATATATATATATATATATATAATGTGTGTGTGTATATGTGTGTGTATATATATATATATATAAAATAGTTGGTATATCACTTTAAGAATTTTTTTTTTTCAGTTTTTGATCCATCCTTGCATCTCTGAGATAAATCCCACTTGATCACAGTGTATGATCCTTTTAAGGTACTGTTGGATTCATTTGTAATATTTTGTTGAGGATTTTTACATCTACATTCATTAGTGATATTAGCCTATTTTTTTTTTTTGTGGCATCTTTTGTCTGGTTTTGGTATCAGGGAAATGGTGGCCTCATAGAACGAGTTTGATAGTGTTCCTTCTCCAGTTTTTTGGAATAGTTGAGAAGGATAGGTATTAACTCTTATCTAAACATTTGGTAGAATTCACCTGGGAAGCTGCCTGATTTTAGAATTATGTTTGTTGGGAGGTTTTTTTTTTTTTAATTAGTACTGATTCAATTTCATTACTGATAGTTAGTATGTTCATATTTTCTATTTTTTCCTGGTTCAGCCTTAGGAGGTTGTACCTTTCTAAGAATTTATCTGCTTCTTCTAGGTTGTCCATTTTATTGGCATATATTTATTGGATTGTAGTAGTCTCTTATGGTCCTTTTATATTTCTACAGAAACATTTGTAACCTTTCCTTTTTTATTTCTAATTTTATTGATTTGAGCCCTCTCCCTTTTTTTCTTAATGAGTCTGGCTAAAGGTTTATCAGTTTTATCAGTTCTCATTCTGTTGATCCAATCTTCTCCCAAGTTCTTTGAGCATCTTTATGATCCTTACATTTAACTCTGTTAAAATGCCCACATCCACTTCACTCCTCCTCCTGAAGTTCTATCTTGCTCCTGCATTTGGAACATGTTCCTCTGGTTTCCTCATTTTGCCTAATTTGGTGTTTCTATTTTTATGTATCTGGTAAGTGGGTTACATTTCCCATCCTTGGAGAGGTAACCCTTAGTAGATATCCTGTGGGTCCCAGAAATGCATGCCCCTCTGGCCACCAGAACTACATGCTCTAGTATTTCCCCCCATGTGGACTGTGGTGGTCCTTCTGTTATGGCAGGCTATAAGTGGTCTGGTAGGCTGTCAGTCATTGATTGGCTGAGACAGATCATGAGGAGGCTGGGTATGGAATCCTGGGGGCCCTGTGGCTAGAACCAGTTCTCTGGTAGGCAGAACCATGTTCTGAGTTGGGTGGTTATGGGTCCAGTATTCCCAGATCTAGTGTCAGCCTGCTGGTGGGTGGTGCCAGATCCTGACACAGCTGGCTGCAGTGTTCAGGGTATCCTAAAGCTTGTGTGAGCCCACTAGTGAGTGGTGCTGGCCTGCTGGTTGGTGTGCAGGGCCAGGGCCAGTATGTTCTGGGGCTAGTGTCTGCCCACTGGTGGGCAGGGCTGTGTCCCAGAGTCTCTGGCTGCAGGGTCCTGGGATTTCCAGGTCCAGTACCTGTGTACTGGTGCCTCTAATGGACATAGCCATGTTCAGGTGGTCTTAATCCAGCCTACTTACTAGTGGTGGACCTGTATCCCCACCCAGCTAGTTGCTTGGTTTGAGGAATTCCAATACTGGTGCCTATAGGCGGACTGGCAGGGGGAGGGGGTGGAGGGGGAGGGAGTGTGAGAGGAGGCCCAGGTGGACTCAGGAACTTTTTATTCCACCATCTTGGCCCAGCTTTTCAGGAGTGCTTTTTCTTTTTCTTTTTTTTCAGCCTCACCCATGGCATAGGGAAGCTCCCAGGTCAGGGATCAAATCCAAGCTACGACTTACGCCACAGCAGTGGCAACACCAGATCCTTAATCCACTGCACTGGGCCAGTGATTGAACCCTCATCACCTCGAAAGCAATACAAGATCCTTACCCCACTGTGCCACAGCAGGAACTCCTTAGGAGTGTAAATTTTTTATTGAAGTTTAACTCCTATGAAAGGAAAAGGGAGGAAGGATTGAGTAGGGAAGTCATCAAAGACTGAGACATGACTATATCCATTCTATTCCAAATAGGGATTCCAGAGCAAAAAAATGATCATTTAGAGGAATTCCAGGGTGGGCAGTGATAGGTACACCCTTGTTCCAGTCTTGCTCAGGCATGGACTGGAACCCCTGAGAGAAGAGTATGATCTCTGCTCAAAGGCTGAAGGCGTTAACAGCGGGAGGCTGCCAGCTAGCCACGCTGCTCTGGGATGGGCAAATATGAACAGCACATATGCAGATGCCACAAATGGCAAATTGGTTCAACCCTAAGTACAGTCCATAAACATAAATACTTAGAGATCTAAAGGCATAGGTTTCCTTTTCATCCCATTTTACCCAGATGACTCTTGCAGAATAAGTCCAAAGAAAAAAAAAGGGAATGGCTAAAAATTACGTTTGATTTGGTATTCAAAGAAAAAAATTTTATCCCTTTTTATTGCCGCACCTGTGATATATGGTATTTGACCCCTAGCCTAGAAACTCAGAGCTGCAGCTGTGGACCTATGCCACAGCCATGGATCCAACCTATGCAGCTTACAGCAATGCTGTATCCTTAACTCACTGAGCGAGGCCAGGGATCAAACCCACATCCTCACAGACACTACGTCAAGTTCTTAATCCAGAGGCACAATAGGAACTCCAAAAGAGAAGAAAACTTTAACAGGCTTAGTCGAAAGAGGGGGTGAAGAGATTGATTCTGCAAGATGGTTGAGGTAAGGAAACTTAGAAGTGGCATTTCTTAATTTCACTCAAATATTTATGAAACCTTATTTAAGTACCCTGGTTCTAGAGCATTTTTAGTACAGAAGTTATTTATACAGAAGTTATTTTTTTTAACTGTTTGTGTTGGTATACTATACTAACTGGGGTCACTTTTAATAAAGAGTTTAACCCCTAAAACTGTGTAGAAATTTATAACCAAAACTAAAGTAACATCTTTCAATTTCCAACATCAGTAGAATCTGAAGTCCTAAAAATAAAAAAAAAATATTGTTAAGAGTACAAAATGGTGGTTTTGAGTATGCAGATAACCCACAGTAAAGGGTAACTGGGAAGACTCCTAAAGTTAGGACTCAACCTCTTCCTAAAAGGATTCAGTGCCTCCATAACAGTGTGTTTTGAAGCTTGAAGTTTTCAAGCATCCACAACCATCCATGCATATACTATACGTGAATCATTATTGTCTTAAAGACAGAGTTTGAAGGACAGAACATTCTATCTCAAGATCTACTTGTACACACACACACACACATTCTACTTTTTCTTAGAAACAATAACACATCGTACCTGTTTTCTATATTTTTGTCTTTTCAGGAATCTGAATATCTACCATTGTATTATTCCTCTGTGTATCAAGTGATGTGCCCTCTCTTCCATGAGAGAGGAAATCTGGCCATCCACTTGCATACTCAGGAACTCTACTTCTATAGCTGCTTAAAAATTGTGCATAAAATGGACTACTTAGTTTTCAGGAAGCTGGGACAAATTATACTGTAAACTGTCCCCCACTTTAAAAAACAACCTACTTCGAAATGAAATGGCCAGATATCTCCTTAGAAATTGCTTTCTAAAAATGGATTCTATGCTTAACATTATATGGGGTAATAATGTTTATGAATTAACTTGGTTTTATCTTCTTATCTATCATTATCTATAATTCAATAAAAGTTGGGTGAAATGTTGAAAGACTGAGCTGTAGGGACTTCTAATACTAGGGGTTAGGAAGATAAAGATGAATCAGTAAAGGGTGCTAAGAAGTCAATGAGGTTTACTAGAGGAAACGAGGAAAGTGTAGTGGCCTGGAAGTCAAGACAGGATCTTAAAATGCTAGAAGTGAAAGTAACCAAATGCTGCTTGGTGGGTTAATTAAGGTGAGGACTGACAAGCAAACATTGAATTGTACAGTATAGAGGGTAATTGGTGACTTTAACCAAAAGCAATTTGGGTACACGGTGGGAAAGCCAAATTGGAGTGAGTTCAAGAGAGAATGGGAAGAAAGACTTGAGGAGCATGCTGGCAACATTCTTGAGTGTATCTGTAAAGGAAGGGAAGGAAATGTGGCAGCTATCAAGAGAACTGTTTTATAGAACAATAAAAAATAGAAGAAAGCCAAGGAAACTGCATGTACAACCTAGGAGCAGGGGCAAACTTTAAAGTCGGTCTAGAAATCCAGAAGCCATAAAAGTTAATTTCTGACTTTATAAAAATTCTTAAATGTGATATTACAGGAAAAAAATGCTATCATTTGAATGGAAGTTATTTCATGTGTTGGGAAAAGCTTCTGCACATTTAAGCTAATAAATGAATAACATATGAATGCTCTTTGAAATGATCATCGTGTCTATCGATTCATTTACCTTTCAACCTCTTGGGGGAAAAAGCTATCTTCACATTAAAGGGTCTAGGAAGTTCTGTTCTTTCAATGAAGAAGTTATTGAATTCAAAAGATCTGGATGTCAGTTACACAGAGTTTTTAATAGAGCAAGAAAACAATGTTAGTTGATCAAAAGGATAACTTTAGAACACTAATATTATCATATTTTTCAAATAATTTAACAGGTGATAGATGTCCTCACCATTCATCATAGAAATAAAGTCAGTAAGAAAAAAAGAACCTGAGAAAAACATGTCCAGTGCATATGACAGCTTTGAACTCTTAAAATTGACCAAAAAAAAAAAAATACAGCTAAGAGAAAGATGGACACGAGACATTAATAAGTGATACAGAGAAGAACAAATCTAAATGATCAACATAAGATGTTCAACCTCACCACCAGCCAAGGAGATGTAAATAAAAGTCACAGTGAGGTATCACTTCATATCCATCAGAGCTGGAAAAATTCCAGGGTGATACTTGATGTTGGCAGGACTTGGGGGAGGGGAGGCATGCGGTTATGGGTGGTTGTGTGGGCATTGCTGATGGAAATGCAAATTATTACATGCCTTGGGGAAACAACCTCAAAAGACTTCCATTAAAATTAAAAAAAAAAAAAGATGTGGGAATAAGAGATAAAACTGCAAGGAGGAAAGAATAAACCCAGCTTGGTAAAATACTGATGTAATTTTGAAGCTTGGGTAAGTACATGGGGATTCAATACAAGTAGAATGTTTTTAACGTCTATAAAAAATGAAATTTGTGTCTTCATTTTAAAGTTGACAAAAGGTGATATACAGTACAGGAAGAAGCAAAGACTATGTCAGGCCAAAGTTTCTGATTTGAAACTGGAATGGACCTAAAGCATCCAGATGGTGGAATCCTTTGGGATATAGTTAAAGCTCAGAGTCATAAGCAGCCATACTCAAGCTAACTCCTGTTTTCTTGTAAGAAAACTGGAGCAACCTTCTTCCTTTTGGATACCAAGTAAAAGCGCTCCCTCTCTAATCCCTCATCCTTCTCTTCCCCCACCACCCATCCATACAGATCTTCACCTGGTGTTAGGAAATATTTAGGATGGGAGGTGGTTGTGAAATAGAAATACACATGCCCCAAGAACTTGCCAGCAAAACCCTACACTGGGAAGATTTTAAATCACTCAATGCTGGAGTGTCATTCTTAGCTTTGAATTCATGTCTTTTTTTTTTTTTTTTTTCCTTTACAGGGCCGCACCTGCAGCATAAGGAAGTCCCCAGGCTAGGAGTGGAATAGGAACTACAGCAATGCCAGATCCCCAACCCAATGAGGAAGGCCAGGGATTGAACCCGCATCCTCATGGATACTAGTCAGATTTCTATCCCTTGCACCACAACAGGAACTCCTGAATTCATGTCTTCTGAAAAATTGATTTCCATGAGTTTCAAAGGATAACATATAGAGATATGGTATAAAACTAAAGAGCTATAAATCTACACTTACTCACCATCTGTGGCTGAACTATGGCATTTTCTGGAATTCTACATTAAATCACAGGCTGCCAGCAATGAAAGAAATTAGCTTATCTGTGGGACTTCACTAGGAGGTCTTACATTACAGATAAAACTCAAAAGTCCATGTTTAGTTCCTTGGAATGTAGTGCAGGACAGTTATCTGAAAACAATTGCTAGAACACAAATTTTGAATGGAAGATATTTCATATGTCGGAAGAAGCTTCATATTTAAACCAAGCAATTGATAACATATGAATGTTCTTTGAAGTGATCATCATGTCTGTTAACTCTCATTTACCTTTCAACTCCTTGGGGGGGGGTAAAAAATCTTCGTATTAAAGGGTCTAGGAAGTTCTATTCACTCAATGAAGCAGGGGAGGGAGTGGGATAGACTGGGAGTTTGGGGTTAGTAGATGCAAACTATTGCATTTGGAGTGGATAAGCAATGAGATCCTGCTGTATAGCACAGGGAACTATAGTCCCGTGAGATGGAACATGATGGCAGATAATGTGAGAAAAAGAGTATGTGTGTGTGTGTGTGTATATATATATATACATATACATATATATATATATGATGTATGTATATATATATATGACTAGGTCACTTTGCTGCACAGCAGATATTGACAGAATGTAAATTAACTATAACAGAAAAATAAAAACCTAAAAAAACTGATATGCTCTTATTTACATATTGCCTATGGCTGCTTGGGCACTACAATGACAGAGTAGTTACACTAGAGAGCATGGTTTATAAGGCATGGTTCTCAAAACCTAAAATCTTTGCTATCTGCCCCTTTACAGAAAAAGGTTTGCCAACCCCCCACCCCCAGCACTAGAGTGTCCTATATAGACGAGACCCCAAATAGATAAATGAAAAGGAAAAACTCATTCTTCATTTCCTACTTAGTAGATGCCTTATTCTTAGTAGATAACCTACTTAGCCCTCATTCTGCATGGTTAAGCAGCAAAACCAGCAGCACCTTATTGCAAAGACAAATTTGGAACAAGTAATTGGACTTTATAAAGGCAAAGAGGAAGAAATACAAAAAATGCATCCTAAGCTTACCTGAATCTCAGCATCCTACTCTTACCTGAATCTCAATCTCACAACCCATGACAGAATTTAAAAAAAAAAAAAAAGCAGAAAAAAAAATACCACTCAAATCAGTGTGCCAACTCAAAGGTCACTGGACCCATATACAATTTGTTGGCTTGTACATATTTGAGATTCAGTTTCCTCTTCCCTAAAAGATCAGAGTAAAAGAAGTTACATTCTATCACTGTTGAAATAGACAAATCTCTTTCTCAATTCTGCTCCCTTTCCCCAAAAGGACTCAGAGAAATTCAGCATGGCGAATTGATAAGAATTAAGAAATAGGAGTTCCCGTTGTGGCTTATCAGTAACGAACCCAGCTAGTATAGGTTTGATTACTGTCCCTGCTCAGTGGGTTAAGGATCTGGCGTTGACATGAACTGCGGTGTAGGTTGCAAATGCTGCTCAAATCCTATTGTTGTGGTTGTGGCATAGGCCAGCAGCTGCAGCTCCAATTTGACTCCTAGCTGGGAACTTCCATATGCCACATGTGCAGCCCTTAAAAAAGAAAAAAAAAAAAAGGAATTAAGAAATAACCCTCATTCCAGTTAAGAGTGACCACCTGCACACAATTCTTATTCTTCACATTCTTATTCCTTATCGTCCATTAAACACTCTCCCTTCCACGAAAAAATTGTACTCTGGAAAAAAGACTCCTTGCCCTTTGACTGTATCCATGGCTAAACAAGCCATACAGTGGATACTTAGTACATGTTGTTGAAGTGATGAAGTGGTACCCAGGATAACACAACCTAGCATCAAAACTGGGACTAACACCAGGACTCTTGGCTTTGGTTAAACCTGAGCCTGCATTTGGCTCCATCTCTGACTTGCCCTGAAGTTCAGACTCTCGTATCTATTTACCTACTTGACATGGCCACTTGTCCAAAATTCATCTTCTCTGCAAATTGTTCCATAATCCATCTGACTACCCTGGTCCTAAATTCTAGACATTATTTGTAATCCCTCTATTTCCTTTACTCCCTCATCCTTCATATCTAATCCATCAAATCCTGGTCATTGCGCTGTTCAGAAAGATCAAGTCTGTCTACCTGTGTGGCCACAATGACTTCCTTTCTGTGCCTTGGGTGGTGCCAAGCTTTCTTCCACATCAGGGCTTTTGCATTTTGTGTTCCTTTAGATCAGACTGCCCTCTCCCTGAAGCACCTGTGGCTGGCATGTTCTCATCCAGAGCATCCTGCTTCTAACCCCTACCTTTCCCCATCTACTTCCCCTTTCTTACACCACTCTCACTTTAAAGCACTTGCTGCAATACAAAATTATTGTTTATCTGTTTATATGTTGATCACCTATCTTTTATGCCAGAAAGTCAGCTCCGTGAGTTGGTGGTTTTAGTGTTTCCTGCTAACTGCCCATCCCCTAGGACCTAGAAAGCAAGGTCTGGCATTGCGCAGGCACTCAAACATTTTTCATTAATACATGGCAAAGGGAAGAGTTTGACAAAAAAGGAAAATTGCCAGTGTGTTTCCCCATGTTCAGAGAAAGGAAGCATCATACATTATCACTTTTAAGAAAAGAAAAAAAAGATTTTCTTGGTTAGTGGGTTGTTTCTTGATGAATAACTCTGCTGGAAGAAAAGACAGCCTCTCACACTATACAGAAAATACCTCAAGGCTCAGGACTTTTCTTTATAATCTAGATTTTTTTTTTTTTTTTTTTTTTGCTTTTTAGGGCCACACCTTTGGTATATGGATGTTCCCAGGCTAAGGGTATAATTGGAGCTACAGCTGCCACAGCCACACTGGGTCCAGGCCGCATCTGCAATCTACACCACAGCTCACAGCAATGCTGGATCCTTAACCCATTGAACGAGGCCAGGGATAGAACCCACATCCTCATGGCTACTAGTCAGATTTGTTTCCACTGAGCCAGTACAATGGGAACTCCCTATACTCTAGATCTTAATTCTTCCTCCACCATAGACTAGGACTCTCCCCCATCCCCTTCCCAAATAGACATGAACACGCAGGCACACGTGGGGAAGGAAAGCAAATACTGCCTTGTCTGGGGACTTACCAAACCCCATGTCATAAGCTACACTCCCTGCAGATGGCACTGTTTGATAGGTTTAGAGGGAACCATGAGCGGATTTTGGAGGAAAAACAAAAAAATTGGGGTAAAATTTTGTTCACTCATTTTACAAAATTGAACATCTGTTTCAATTTTTTCCTTGAAACTTAATATTCCCCCAACCATTATTTTGTGGACCAATAAGATTAAAGAAGCTACCGATTTACCTGACACATTTCATTACTTAGTCTTAGAAATCTTAATCTATGCACATTATAAGAGTTTGTGTGAACATTTTTAATCATAACACTCTCAACGCTGCACACAAAAGCAAAGGCAAAAAAGATAACTAGTTAAAGTGATAATATTATCATAGCGAGTCTAACTGTTCTAAATTAGTTCTTGATTCAGAGTCAACAAAGACCGCATTTTCCTGCATACTTATCCTTTGAGCCATCACAAGCATTGATAATGCAATCTGTCTTAAAAGAGTGCTCACTCTTATCTCCAGAATTGCCTGCCAATTGGTGACCCCAGGAGAAGTCAACAAAAATTTCAACCAAATTCATCCACAAGTGATCATAGCTACACTACACCTGTCCACTGGCCAACTGTAATGCCACTGATTATAAAGCCTCTAAACTTTGGATGAGTCTTATTATATAGGAAAAAAAGTGCTTGTTTGAATGAATGAAATATCTCACACAACTCTGTTCTTACCACTGGAGATACACAAGTGCGGGGGGGGGGGTTGTATCTCAAAAATAAGCAAAAGGTAGATCATATTAGATGGTGATAAAACTATGAAAGATTTGGAGCTGTACATGGGGTAAAATTTTAAATAATTTCCTCAGTCAAGGAAGGCCTCACTGAAAAAGAAACATTTAAGCAGAGATCTGAAGTCATCACGTGAGCCAGACATAGAAGAATATCGGGCAGGGAGAATTCCAGGCTGATGGAACATCAAGGTGCAAAAGCCCAAAGGCAGAGCAGACCTGGCCTATTCAACAATGGCAAGGATGTCCAGTAGCTAAAGCAGAGCCGGGACAAACAGAGGAGACTAGTGGTTGTCAAGGAGGAGGGGAGGAGGGGGAAGAGATGGACTGGGAAGTTTGGGATTTGCAGGTGCAAACTAGTATATATAGAATGGGTAAACAACAAGGTCCTACTGAATAGCACAGGGATCTATATTCAATATCCTGTGATAAACCATAATGGAGGAAAAGACTATGAAAAAATATATAATATATATATGTATATATATAATGAATCATTTGTACAATAAAAACTAACATTGTAAACAATTCAATAAATTTTTAAAAATATATGGCTATGTGTATGTGTATAACTAAATCACTTTGTTGTACAGCAGAAATTATCACAACACTGTGTCAGCTATAACTCAATAAAACTTGAAGGAAGAAAGAGAGAGAGGGAAGAAGGAAGGGTGAGGTGAGTGGAGTATTATGGTAGGGCATTCCATTCCCAAGCCCTCTTCCCCCAGAGATAATAAAACCAGAACACGTAGTGTCCCCTGGGCCATAATTAAGACCAAAACTTTTACCGTGAGTCAGAAGGGAGGAACAGGCTGAGCACAGAAACTCTTTTCTGTGATATTTTAATGGTGGATACAGGTCACGACATATTCATCCAAACCCACAGGATGTAGAGCAAGAGTGAACATTAAGGTAAGCCATGGACTTTGGGCAAGTATGATGAATCTGCATTGACACACCAGGGGCAACAGATGTGCCATTTTGCTGGGGAAGTTGATGATGGAGAGGCTGTGCCTGTGTGGGGACAGAGGGTATATGGGAAATTCCTGTACCTTCCTCTCAATTTTGCTGTGAACCAAAAACTTTACAAAAATAATTTTTAAATACCAGAATACATATTATCTTTCCCTCTTAAGAGCCTTTAAAGAACAACTTTACACATATTTTTTCCTCCCATGCTCTTATTTTCATTTGTGTGATAAGAACACTTAGCCTAACATCTATTCTTTCAGCAAAATGCAGTATTGTTACCTCTAGGCACCATGGTGTACAGTAGCTGTCTAGGACTTACATGGCATTGGGATAATTGGATATCTGCATACAAAGGAATAAAATTGGAGTCCCACCATACACCATACACAAAAATTAATTTAAAACGGAATAAAGATTTAAATATAAGACCTGAAACTGTAATTACAGTACTGCAATTGAATCTATGATTTAAAAACTCCCCAAAAAAGTCCAAGACCTTATGACTACACAGGCAAATTCTAGAAAACATTAAGAGTTAACACCTGTCCTGAAACTATTCCAAAAAATTGAAGAGGAAGAAACACTTCCAAACTCATTCTGTGAGGCCAGCATCACCCCATACCAAAACTAGACAAAGATACCAGGAAAAAGAAAATTACAGGCCAGTATCATTGATGATTGAACACACATGCAAAAACCTTCAACAAAATATTGCAGCTGAATCCAATGGCTTATTAAAAGGATCATACATTATGATCAAGTGGGATTTATCCAGGGGTGCAAGGATTTTTCAGTATCCACAAATCAGTGTGATACACATTAACAAACTGAAGAAAAAAAAATGATCATCTCATAGCTGTAGAAAAACCTTTGGACAAAATTCAACATCTATTTATCATAAAAACTCTCCAGAAAGTGGGCACACAGGGAACCTAATAAAGGCCATATGTGACAAACCCACGGCTAACATCATACTCAATGGTGAAAACCTGAAAGCACTTCCTCTAAGATCACGAACAAGATGAAAATGCTCATTCTTACCATTTTTTTTCAACATAGTTATGGAAGTCCTAGCCACAGCAATCAGAGAAGAAAAGAAATAAAAGGAATCCAAATTGGAAAAGAAGTAAATCTGTTGCTGTTTGCAAAGAACATGATACTATACATGGGAAATCCTAAAGATCCTAAAGATACTATCAGATAACTTTTAGAGCTCATCAATAAATTCAGTGAAGTTGCAGGATGCAAAATTAATACAGATAAATTGCATTCCTATACACTAAAAAACAAAAACCAGAAAGAGAAATTAGGGAAACAATCTCATTTACCATTGCATCAAAATGAAGACAATACCTAGGAATTAACCTACCTGAACAGGCAAAAGACCTGTACTCCAAACTATAAGACACTGATGTCAAAGACGACAAAAAGAGATGGAAAGATATACGATGTTCTTGAATTGGAAGAATCAATAGTTAAAAATGGCTATATTACACAAGTCAATCTACAGATTCAATGCAATTCCTGTCAAAATAATGGCATTTTTCACAAAACTAGAACAAAATATTTTAAAATTTGTATGGAAACACCAAAGTCTCTGAATAGCAAGAACAATCTTAAGAATGAAAAACAGAACTGCAGGAGTCAGGATCCCTGACTTCAGACTACACTACAAAGCTGCAGTCATCAAAACAGTATGATACTAGCACAGAAACAGAAATATGGATCAGTGGAACAGGATAGAAAGCCCAGAAATAAACCTATGCACCTATGGTCAATATAGGACAAAGGAGGCAAGAACATACAGGGGAGGAAAGACAGTCTCTCAATAAGTGGTGCTGGGAAAACTGGACAGCTACATGTAAAAGAATGAAATTACAACATTCTATAACACCATACAAAAATAAACTCAGAACATACCAAAGACCTAAATGTAAGAGAGAATACTATAAAACTCCTAGAGGAAAACATAGGCCAAACACTCTCTGATACAAACTAAAGCAATACCTTCTCAGACGCACCTCCTAGAGTAATGAAAATAAAAAAAAAATAAAAAAAATAAATGGGACCTAAATAGATTTAAAAGTTTTTGCACAGCAAAGAAAACTATAAACAAAATGAAAAAAAACTCACAAAACGGGGGAAAATATTTGCAAATGAAGTAACTGACAACGGATTAATCTCCAAAGTATATAAAAAGCTCATAGTTCAATATAAAAAAAACAATCAAATATTCAAAAGATCTATATAGATATTTCTCCAAAGATGACATACAGATAGCCAAAAAATACATGAGAGGATGCTCAATATTACTAATTATTAGAGAAATGCAAATCAAAACTACTACGAGGTACCAACCACCTCACACCAGCCAAAAAAAAAAAAAAAAAATAGCCATTATTAAAATGTCTACAAACAATAAATGCTAGAGAGGGAGCAGAGAAAAAGGAACCCTCTTACACTGTTAGTGGGAATGTAAATTGGTGCAACCACTGTGGAAAACAGTATGGAGGGTCCTCAAAAAACTAAAAATAGGAGTTCCCATCCTGGCTCAGTGGTTAACGAATCCAGCTAGGAACCATGAGGTTGCAGGTTCCATCCCTATCCTCCCTCAGTGGGCTAAGGATCCCGATTGCCGTGAGCTGTGGTGTAGGTTGCAGATGCGGCTCAGATCCCACATTGCTGTGGCATAGGCCAGCAGCTACAGCTCCTGTTAGACCCCTAGCCTGGGAACCTCCATATGCGGTGGATGCAGCCCTAAAAAAAAAACACAAAAAAAAACTAAAAATAGAACTACCATGCAATTCAGCAATCTTGCTCCTGGGCAACTATCTGAAGAAAAACATAATTATAAAAGATACATGTACCTCAGTGTTCACTGAAGTACTATTCACAATAGCCAAGACATGGAAACAACCCACCAACAGAGAAATGGCTAAAGAAGATGTGGTACATATATACAATGGAATATTATTCAGCCATGAAAAGAATGAAATAATGCCATGAGCAGAAACTAGGATGGACCTAGAAATTATACTAGGTGAAGTTAGACAGTGAAAGACAAAGATCATGTGATATCATACATGTGGAATCTAAAAAGGATACAAATGAACTTATTTACAGAACAGAAACAGACTCACAGACTTTGAAAACAAACTTATGGTTACCAAAGGGGACACGGGGGTTGGTAGAAATGGACTGGGGGTTTGGGACTGTCATATACACACTGAGGTATATGTAATGACTGGCCAATGGGGAACTGCTATACAGTACAGAGGACTCTACCCAATATTCTGTGATAATATAGATGGGAAAAGGTTCTGAAAGATAATAGATGTGTGTACATGTATAGCTGAATCACTTTGTTGTACAGCAGAAGTTATCACATTGTAAATCAACTGTATTTCAATAAATCCTTAAAAATGAAAAAAATAAAAGCTATTAGAAACAGGAGAAAAACGAATAGGCAATCTACAAAATGAGAAAACATGTTTTCAAACCATATATCTGGAAAATGGTTAATATTCAAAATATATAAGGAATTCATACAAATCAACAGCAATAATAACAATAGTGATAACCCAGTTTAAAATGGGCAAAGGAACCTAACAGACATTTCTCCAAAGAAAACATCCAAATGGCCAAGAGATATATGAAAAGATAAGCAAACATCGCTAATCATCAGGGAAATACAAACCAAAACCACAATGAGATATCATCTCACATCAGTTAGGATGGCTAAACAAAACAAAATTTTATCAATAGAATAAAAAAGTCAGAATGTGGAGGAAAGGGAACCCTTGTACACTGCTGGTGGCAAAATCAGGCAGATGCTGTGGAAAACAGTACAGATGTTCCTCGAAAAATAAACTACCATGTAATCCACCAGTATTACCCCTGTATATATATGTATATGTGAGATATATATATATATATCTCAAAAGGAATTGAAATTAGGATCAGCATTATTTACAATAGCCAAGACTTTAGGGCAACCTAAGAGCCCACTGATGAATGAATGGATAAAGAAAAGTTATATACAATTACTCAGTCTTTTAAAAGAAGGAAATCCTGACATTTGTGACAATATGGATGCACTTGGAGAATATCATGCTAAGTGAAGTAAGCCAGACACAGATACAAATTCTATATGATACCACTTATATGAGGAAACGAAAATAGCCTTACTCATTGAAGCAGAGAATACAATGGTGGTTGCCAGGTTACGGGAGGAGGAGGAAACAGGGTACAAAATTTCAGTTACTTAAGATAAGCAATTCTAACTACACATCATAGTTCCCATAGTTAAAAATACCATATTAGGAGTTCCCACTGTGGCTCAGCAGAAATGAATCTGACTAGTATCCATACGGACGCAGGTTTGATCCCTGGCCTTGCTCAGTGGGTTAAGGATCAGGGTTGCCATGAGCTGTGGTGTAGGTCACAGACACAGCTCGGATCTGGCATTGCTGTAGCTATGGCATAAGCCAGCAGCTACAGCTCCGATCTGAACCCTAACATGGGAAATTCCACATGCCACGGGTGTGGCCCTAAAAAGACAAAAAAAATACCATATTGTATACTTAACAGTTGGCTAAGAGGGTAGATTTTATATGTTCGCATCACAAAAAACGATAACTAAAGAGGGTGGGTGGATATGCCTATGGTACAGATTGCAGTTTCATGGATGTATGTTTATCTCTAAACTCATCAAGTCGTATATATTAAATATGGACAAGTTTGTATAAATTAGTTATTAAGAAAAACAGGAGTTCCCTTATGATGCAGCAGGTTAAGGATCCAGTGTTGTCATTGCTGTGGCACAGGGTGATCCCTAGCCTGGGAACTTCTACATACCATAGGTACAGCCAAAAAAAAAAAGGAAAGAAAGAAAAAGAAAATATACATGCACCCCAGTGTTCACTACAGTACTATTTACAATAGCCAAGACATGGAAGCAACCTTAATATCTCTCAACAGATGAATGGATAAAGATGGTGTGAGATATATATAGATATACAGATATATATACATACATATATTTTATATTCCATATATATAATGGAATGTTAGTCATAAAAAAGAATGAAATATTGCCATCTACAGCAACATGGATGGACCTAGAGATAATCGTAAGTGAATTTAGAGAAAGATAAATATCATATGATATCACTTATATATGGAATCTGAAACACAAAATACAACTGAACATATTTCCAAATCAGAAAGAGATTCACAGACATAGATAAGAAATTTATGGTTACCAAAGGGGAAAGAGTGGGCGAGGGATAAATTAGGAGGCGGGGAATAACATATACACACGACTATATATAGAATGGATAGCCAACACGGTCCTACTGTACAAGTCACCATCAGTCCAATATTTCTCATCTCTTTGACAACAGCCCAGAACTAGTAAAAATTAAGGGACTAAGGAGAAGCAGCCTCCTTAACCACAGAGACCCTAATCTTGGTAACACTCCCAGAAAAGACCATTCAGGGAACAGAACGTGAAGGTTTAGGAAGACTTGCTTGATTTTAGACCTGGACCCGCGATCAGATGCAAACAGTTATCCGCCAAGGGAAAACTTCTGCAGCACTCACTCTGCCTCCCGAAAGGAGCATTTTTATGACAAGTATAGGACTAAAAAGTGTATGTAGGTCCCATACAATTTAACAGCTGTTTTCAGTCGTCGTGGACTTGATTCTTCTCAGGGTTCTTTGAACTTCCTGATGCAGTGTCGTACATGGATCAACTGACCTATAGGGGCTTCTGGGAACCTCCATATGCCGTGTGTGTGGCCCTAGAGAAGGCAAAAAGACAAAAAACAAAAACAAAAACAAAGCATTAGGCACTTATCTGAACACTAACTTCTAGATGGCCTCTCAGAAAGTGGCACCAAAAAGTCCCAAAATCTAGGATGACTGGATTTAAAATTAAATTTAAGATTGCTATAGAATAATCTAGAACCTAGCCATGTTGTCACTCTTATGAACCACAAGAATGAGGCATTTTAAGTAGAAGTGACTGATGGGGTGGCTTTACCTACAGAAGAAAAAGACAGGGAGTTAACTAACAGCTGCAAGGTAGATGCTGAGCCACTTGGTACAGAAAATACATTGACTAAGTGACCACTGAATACTGAGCATCTACCATCTGCCAGGGATCAGGAGACTGAGACATTTGACAACTTTTATCCCAGTAACTGAGCACTGTTTACAGTGAAAGGTTTGATAATATTGACTCTTCCAATCCAAGAGCATGGTATGTCTTTCCACTTGTTTAAGTCATCCTTGATTTCTTTCATCAGCACCTTATAATTCTCAGAGTACAAGTCTTTTGTCTCTTTAGGCAGGTTTATTCCTAAGTATTTGATTCTTTTTGATGTGATGGTAAATGGGATTGCTTCTCTAATTTCTCTTTCTGATCTTTCATTGTTGGTATATAGAAATGCAGTTGATTTCTGTGTATTAATTTTGTATCCTGCGACTTTGCCAAATTCATTGATGAGCTCTAATAGTT
>PVHT021183666.1:1461586-1559163 GCA_004024745.2 Catagonus wagneri
AAAAAGACACAATGAACCTTCTTACAGAACAGACAATGACTCACAGACTTTGGAAAACCTTGGTTTTTCAAATAAGACAATCTGGGGGGGTGGGGGGATGCACTGGGGGTTTGGGATACAAAATCTGTAAAATTGACTTGTGATGATTTATGTACACCTATAATTGAAATAAAATCCATTAAGAGAAAAAAAAATAAAGTGAAAGGTTTGATCATCAGATTATATTTAAACTAGACTAGAGACTTAGTCCATCTGACATGATAACTGGGGTGAATGGAGACATTAATAAGACCAGAACATATCTAGACACATGGAAATAGTGTTTTTCATATGTGGCTGTAAGTAACGTAAGACATCACATAGACACCATTTAAAACAAAAGCATTCATTAGCAGAATTTTGAGTTTTTCTTCCCTCCTTCCAACCCCAGCATGTGCCTCCTGTTCCCAGGTTCCTCACCAAGGGGTTTTGGAAGTACGGAATTCAACGCAATCCAAACAGGCAAGAGCTGGTTAAGCTCCAGGAAGAACAAGAATTGGCAGAAGGAATGTTATTTTTGAACTTTGTTATATTGTTGTTGGCAGTGCTTGGAATGCTGTTTGAAAATGAGGAGCTACAAGTTTTAAAGAAGACAAAATCTTCACGCCAGGTTAAGTTTAAAAGTAAAGTAGTGAATCTCATTTTGGCTCAACTCATTTCCGTTTACCCTACTTCAACAGCTGTAGCTTCACCACAACCAAGACCACAACCACCATCACAGCCAGGCTGCCTCTACTTGATTTTTTTTTTTAATTTTATTAAAGTATAGTTCACTTTCAACGGTATGTTAGCCTTGAGTGAACAAAGTCAATCTATAAAAGAACTGCATATTTTTACAGATTATACTCCAAAGTTATTATAAAATATTCCTGTGCTGTATATTACATCCTTATAACTTATTTTATACCTAGTAGTTTGTACCTCTTAATCTTCTTTTCCTATTTTACCCCTCCCCCACCCTTCTCCCCTCTGGTATCCACTAGTTGGTTCTGTATCTGTAGTTCTGTTTCTGTTTTGTTATGTTTTATTTTTTAGAGTCCACCCTCAACAGATAAATTGATAAAGAAGATGTGGCGTACTGCTGTATAACAGAGAGAGCTCTACCCAATATTCTATGATTACTTACATGGTAAAAAAAATCTGAAAAAAAAAAAAAACGGATATGTGTACATGTGTAACTGAATCACTTTGTTGTACAGCAGAAATGATCACAGTATTGTAAGTCAACTCTACTTCAATAAAACTTTAAAAATGAAAAAAGTAGATCTGGTATGTGTGTTTATATATACACGATGGAATATTAGCCATAAAAAAGAATTAAATTTTGACAATAACACTATTAAGAATTCCCCTTCCCCCCTCCATCCCAATGACCTATTATTGGAGGAACTATTCCCTAATACAGAGAATGTTAGCTCTGATAGTCTTGTGAAGAAGTTATCCAAAAACAACTCTCATTAAGGTAAAGCAAGAGTCCTAGATATTTTACATTTTCCATTAATAAAATGCTAGAATACTAAAAGTATAATTTCATTGATCCTTTTTTTTAAACCAAGCAGGGTTTTATTTTTATACAATGATATATTTAGTCTCTAAACTAAATATGATATGACAATTATTTTCTGCCAAATCATGTGTTTTTTTTAAATTTTTTTATTAAAATATAGTTGATTCAAAATGTTGTGTCATTGATTCTTAAAGTATAAAAGAGTTTAAAAATTTTCCCAAAACCATAGGGTCATGGTATCTATATTAAACAAGGACCCTAATTTAAAAAAATATATATTTTTCAATCCAATTATTCCCATTCAGGTATACAGGATTTATGTATGTTGCCAAAATTTAAAAAACAAACTAAATATAGAACTACCATACAGTCCAGCAATTCCACTCCTGGGCATATATCCAGACAAAACTACAATTCAAAAAGGTACATGCACCCTAAGTTCATTGCCTAATATTCACAATAGCCAAGATAAGGAAACAACCTAAATGTCCATCGGCAGATGAGTGGATTAAGAAGATGTGGTACACATATACAATGCAATACTACTCAGCCATTAAAAAAGAACAAAATAATGCCATTTGCAGCAACATAGATGCAACTAGAGGTTCTTATACGAAATGAAAATAAGTCAGAAAGACAAATACTGCATGATATCACTTATACGCTTATATGTGGAATCTAAAATATGGCACAAATGAACACATCTATGAAACAGAAACAGACTGGTTGCCAAGGAGTGGGAAGAGAGAGGGATGGACTGGGAGTTTGGGTTTAGTAGATGCCAACTATTACATTTACAATAGATAAGCAATGAGGTCCTGCTATACAGCACAGAGAACTATCACCAATCTCTAGGGATACAGCATGATGGAAGACAACATGAAAAAAAGAATGTATAAATATGTATGACTGGGTCACTTTGCTGTACAGCAGAAATTGATACAACCTTGTAAATCAACTATACATTAATGTAAATTTTTAATATAAAATAATTTAAAATGAGGCCTTGCACAGAAGAATTATACACAACTTATCAGGGTTTTTTTTAATGTTTGACTTTAAAGAGTAGATACTGAATGCTTTTGCTACTTTTCCTATTTTTCAAGCATCTCCTGATTTTGGTGTGAGAAAGTGTGTTTAGGTCCTGATTTGCCATCTCCTAACAACACGACCTTGAGCCCATCAAACTTTGAATTCCATGACCCCACTGTATTCTTTTGGTAGGGTTCCCCCAAAGCAGAATCTAACAAGGAGATGTGTATTCAGGGGATCTATTATAGGAGGGTTCCCAGTAAGGCAACAGGGGAAGCAGAAAAAGGCGGTGAAGCTCACAAAAGGGAGCTCTTTTGATCAAAGTCCAAGCCTCAGCAGAACCTCCCAGAGAGCTTTAAAGTCAAATCCTTCCTCATAGTTTATCCTTGAATCCAGCAACAGACCCAGGTTTTCAAACCCTATTCAATCTTAGAGGCAGGGGAAATTTTGTAAACTCCTAGAGCCCAGTTGCGGTCAGTAAAGGCACAAGTGAACAGAAGCAAGGGGAGGCACACAGGAATGGTGAGGGTCCTCCAAGGAGATCCAGGCAGACCACCTGCAATGACCAGATGACGTGGATAAGTATTTCCATGGACCGGGCATGCCGATCAGTCCAGGTTCTGAACCAAACTGAATTTCACTTTCTAAACATTTTACCTTTTTTCTCGCCCACACCCATGACACATGGAAGTTCTTGGACCTGGGGTCAAACACGTGCCACAGCAGTGACCTGAGCTGCTGCAGAGACAATGCCAGATCCTTAACCCACTGAGCCACCAGGGAACTCTAAAACATTTTACTTTTAGCAAGTAGTTCACAGAAAGTAAACTGGGAACCAGCTGGCTTATCACACTCACCTGAAAATAATACACCTTAAAAGAACTTTTCCAGTGATTCTTTGTGCACTATGTTACAATAGAGAACTGAATAAAATATCACTCCATTAGTGAAAACCTAATGGGATGAAAAAAACTTTTTAATTGAAGTATATCATCTTTCACAGGAGTTTTAATGAAATGCAAGAAACTGATCAAGATGTAAAGATCTTTATACTAAAGTCTCTTCCCATGGATCCTGAGGACAATGATTCCAGAGAGACCAGTAAGAAAACGTCAACTGTGTGCAACTAGTTCACATCTGTGGAAACTGAAATCATGAAATTGAAATCACAAATGGCCAGGTGAGAAGCAAAGGTTACAACTTCTACTTAATACATTTATTCTGGGATTTGGCCTTTCGACATTACTGACCAATTAATTTATGACATGAAGCCAAGAATATACAATAGGAAAAGGACAGTCTCTTCAATAAATAGTATTGGGAAAACTGGACAACCACATGTAAAAGAATGTACCTGGACCACTATCTTACACCATGTCAAAATATATCAGAGTTGAATGTTAAGACCTGAAACCATTGAGCTCCTAGAAGAAAATATAGGCAATATTTTGAGATTTGTCTCGGCAATGTTTATTGGATTTGACTCCAAAAGCAAAGGGTACAAAAATAAAAATAAAATAGACTACGTTAAACTAAAAAGCTTCTGCACATCAAAGGAAGTCATCAATAAAATCAAAAGGCAAACTACTGAATGGGAGAAAATATTTATAAATAATATGTCTGATGGGGTTAATATCCAAAATATGTAAAGAACTCATACAATAAGAAAAAACAATCCAATATAAAAATGGGCAGAAAGACTGAATAGACATTTTTCCAAAGAAGACATGCAGATAGCCAAAAGGTACATGAAAAAAAGCTCAGTATCCCTATTCATCATGGAAATGCAAATCAAAGCCATAGTGAGCTAACACCTGACACCTGTTAAAATGGCTATCATCAAAAAACAAGAAATAACAAGTGTCAGTGAGGATGTGAAGAAAGGGAAGCCTTGTGCACTGATGGTGGGAATGCAAATTGGTACAACCACTATGGAAAACAGTATGGCGGTTCCTCAAAAATATAAAAGTAAAAATAGAATTGCCATATGACCCAGCAAATTCTACTTCTGGATACTTATATGAAAAAAGTGAAAACACTAATTCAAAAAGATATCTGCACCCCAGTTTCACCACAGTATTGTTTATAACAGCCAGACATGGAAACCACCTAAGTGTCTACAGAGGAATGAATAGATAAAGAAAACACACACATATACACACGAATATTATTCAGGCATAAAAACAAAATCTTGCCATTTGCAACAACATGGGTGAGCCTTGAGGGCATTATGCTCAATGAAATAAGTCAGAGGAAGAAAAATACTTCATGATCTCACTTATATATGGAATCTTAAAACAAAAAGACAAATAAAAAATCCCAAGCTCATAGATACAAAGAACAAATTGGTCTGATTGGTAGATGCCAGAGGCAGAGGTTGGGGGTGGGCAAAATGAAGAGGGTCAAAAAGTAAAAACTCCCATTTATAAATCAATAAGTCTTAAGGACTTACAGTCACAATGTATAGCTTAGTGGCTGTAGTGAATACTGTACTGTATATTTTAAGCAGACTTTTAAGTATCTTGAAAGTTCTTATCAAAAGAAAATGAAATTTTGTAGCTATGTGTAGAGATGCAGGGTAACTAGACTTACTATGGTGATCATTTTGTGTATATATAAAATCACATTTTACACCTGAAACTAATAACTTAATGTCAATACCTTCATAAAAATTTTAAAAAGAAATTCATCCAATAAGTACATAAAAATTACTCAATATCATTAGTCATTAGGAAAATGTAAATCAAAACTATACTGAGATACAATTTCACACTAAGATGACCAGAATCCAAAAGACAAAAAAAAAAAAAATAAGTATTGGCAAGGATGGGAGAAAACAAAACCTCACACAATGCATGCAAAATGCACTTTAGGAAACAGTCTGACAGTTCCTCAAAATTTTAAATATAGTGTTACTATATGAACCAGAAATTTTACTTCTATATATTTACCCAAGATCTTGTATACAAGCATTCGTAACAGCACTGCTCATAATAGCCAAAAAAGTAGAAACGACTCAAATGTGGTATACCCATTCAATGAAATATCATTCAGCCATGAAAGGGAATAAAGGATTGATATACGCTACAATACAAATAAACTTTGAAAACACGCTAAGTGAAAGAGTTCAGTCACAGAAGGCTAGCATATTATATGATTCCATTTATATGAAATGTTAAGAATATTCAACTCTATAGAAAGAGAAATTAGATTAGAGCTAGGGGTAGGGGAGACTAATGAGTATAAAGTGCCTTTCGAGGGTGATTAAAATATTCTGGAATTACATGGCGATGATTACAGCACAACTTTGTAAATATACTAAAACCACTATATGGTGCACTTGGAAATTAAGATATCCCTCCCTATTCCATGACTTGTAGTTAAACCAAGGGATGAAGAGCTGCCTTTTGTTTTTAAAGCTAACAAATGAAATTCTGGATGCTACCCTTTAATGGAAGAATCTTCACAATAAATATAAATCTGAGAAAGAAACGAAGCCATTAGGGGTGAGATCCTTTGTGTCACAGAACTCAAAGAATCTGATTTGATAATCTGTTAAATCAAAATACTCAGAATATCGGCACTTGTGTGTGTGTGTGTGTGTGTGTGTGTGTGTACTCTGGAAATTGGAAAATTTTCAAAACTCAAAAAACTGTTAACCAAATTATTCCTCATATACCCATCTATCCTTGGAAACAGAATTTCAAAAAGTCTCTGAAAACTTTAAATATAGTGTTCATGCCCTAGAAAAAGAGGCTTTAAAGAAATCTATAGCTAGGATGTGTTGTTTTTTCTCATTTCATAGTTTGTTGTCCCCATAATAACATTGTAGTTGATCTCCATGCATCACTTTTAGTATCTTACTTAATTGTATAAACTTTGTAAAGTCAAGCTACTTCCCCTTTAGTTTTTTAGTTTTCTCTTAAGTCATAAGTCATGCTTTGAAATATGGGAAAGGTACATAAAGCAAAAAAAAATTAGAAATATGCAAACTTCCAAAAATGAAGTTGAATTAGTAAGTTTTGTGAATGTGAAGTACATGGAAGGAAATTGGAACTGTTTGTATAACATACACACACGCCCTCAGTAAATTGTGGAGTTATTCTCCACTCAGTATTTCTAAACATATATTTCTCGTGAGTTCACGTTTTAAAACCAGTGCATGTTAAAATGCAAAGTCCACTTTTTCATCCTCCACCAAAGGTCAGTGTTGAATTGTCTGAAAGTTTTTGTCAGGAAACTTGGCTCTCCTTCTCCCACTCCCTAGTTGTATTAGAACTACTAGGACTCAACTTCATTCTACTTAGATAACCACAAAGAAAAATAAAAAACAGGTACCAAAAATCTTACTCAAACTACTCCAAAACATGACAAAGCATATTAGAAAGGGCAATTATAGTCCAAACTCATTCATGGAGATGTAAAAATTATCAACAAGGTACTAGCAAACTCACCTCTAATCAAACTTTCTCAAATCTTTCCATCCTCTGAATCCTCCTAGTACTTTCTATCTCTAAAACATATGATCCACAATTTCCCATTGTTTTCTTCTTCAAAAGAATGTAAATCTATATTTACCAATATCTAAATTTCAGTCCTTCTGCTGGACAGCTTCATGACTTGTGGTAAACTGCCAGTCTTTTTAGCCTCAGGTACTTAATATGAAAACTAGAAATGATGCTTATCTTTACTTTCTTTTTGGTGTTTCTAGATTTTAGGAGATCTAAGGACCAAAGATTTATGAGTGCTTGAAAAGTCATAATAAAATATATGGCACTATATTGTCTCCTAATGGGCCATGAGCTCTTCGAGGCTAATTTCTGGGTCTCATTAGTCTTTCCATCCTAAAAGTACCAAACTCAAGTGTCATAAAAATGAGAAGGTTCTTCCTCTTTGGCCTTGGCCTTCAATGCACACATCTCACACTGACTTAAGCACGGAGGCACTGAAAGGTAAGTTGGAGGGTTAGTTTGTTATTTTGAAATGGTCACAGATCTTACCTCTTTCCGAATCCCACACTCAGTGACAAGATAATTAAATTCATACCCCTTCTCAGTTATGTTGGTTACAGGACAGCCAGTTCCCAGAGACACTTCATCAGAATGTAAGAAGTGATTCTGACCAAGCAGAGTCGGTGGAACCACAGCCTGGAAGCTAGAAGTAGTACATCCTGTGGACACTGTTGGAAGAATCCAGAAGAGAGAGACTCAGAAATTTTTGTCCTAAAGGACACTAAGAAAATCTGAACATAGCTTCTTACGGGAAAAAATTACATACAATCATACCCCATATACACCCCCACCGCCCAGAATACCCTTGAGAGATGCAATGGGATCATTCAGATGAAGTCATAAGAGTTGTGAGTGAAAATTAACCTCAGGTCAGACCCATGCAGGCTTATCTTGGGACAATCTGTATCCTCTCCACCTAGTACCATTTTCTTTAAAACTACAGAGTTAAGCTTAATATAGGGTATTATCTCTGCTTCATGTGCTGTGTGGGACTGCCCCTGGATTGGGGAAGCCTCAAGTGCTTATGAGAGCTTTGGGTCCACATGATGAGGCCAGTGTAAACAGTGGGTGGGACACCAAGGCAGCAACTTCTCCATAGCTTCTGGACCTCATCTAAAGCAGGCAAACACATGTTTTGTGGGTGAAGGGACAAAGGAACCACGTAGTTGAGCAGCTGCTGGATCTGCCAATGAAATGAAGAAACCTGCTGTGTTTCCCACCCTGTAGCTTTCTATGAAGCAAAATGAAGACAGATTAAAGCCTGTTTGTGTCTGGTGAACCTGACTGTGAAGTCAAATCCTCAGCCACACTTGTGGTTCCCCATTAATTCGACCACGTGGAATATACCCTAAGGAACTACTTTGAGTTTTGTTTTTCTTTTGTTGGCTGCACCTGCACCATATGGAAGTTCCCGGGCCAGAGGTCAAATTAGAACTGCAGCTGCAGGCCTACTCCACAGCCACAACAATGCCAGACCCAAACTGCATCGATGACCTATGCCACAGGTTACAGCAATGCCAGATCCCACTGAGCGAGGCCAGGGATCAAACCTGCATCCTCATAGACACAATGTCGGGATCTTAACCTGCTGAGCCACAACGTAAACTCCAGAAGTTTCTAGATAGGAAGACATGCAAAGGCATTCTTCCTGCAAATCAAGCTATCCATCACTCCATTTTCATGATAAGGAAGTTCTAGGAAATACTAGAAAGAACTTAAAAGTAATAGGTAGAAAGTAAACTTATCTAGTGATTTTTTTAATGAAGAAAAAGATATTTAGTTTAGGTGAGAGAAAATGTAACATAAGCCACAGGTAGGACACGTGGACAAAGGAAGTGGGTTCAAATAAAACAACAGATATTACCAAAAAAAAAAAAAAAAACCACTAATCCTAATGTACATAGCAGCACTATTTACATAGCCAAGACAGAGAAGCAACCTAAGTGCGCATCTACAAATGAATGGATCAAGATCTGGTACATATATGCAATAGAATACTACTTAGCCATAAAAAGAATGAAAGTTTGCCATTTACAGTGGCATGGATGGACTTGGAGGGCATTATGCTAAGTGAAATAAGTCAGAAAGATAAATACCGTAGGATATCGCTTATATATGGAATCTAAAAAAACTAGTCAATACAATGAAAAAGAATAAACTAGGGGTTCCAGTGAGGGGAGGGGAGGCACAAAATATTGGGTGTAGGGCTCGAGGATGTGTTGTACAACATGGGGAATATGCTGTAACTTTGTAATAACTAATTAATGGAAAGTTAACTTTTTTTAAGGGCTGCACCTGCAGCATATGGAGGTTCCCAGGCTAGGGGCTTAATTGGAGCTGTACTTGCCGGCCTACGCCACAGCCACAGCCACACAGGATCTGAACCCAGTCTGCGACCTACACCAGAGCTCACGGCAATGCCAGATCTTTAACCCACTGAGCAAGGTCAGGGATCAAACCTGCATCCTCATGGATGCTAGTCAGATTCGTTAACCACGGAGCCAGGTTGGGAACTCTGGAAAGTAAACTTTAATAATTGTATTGAAAATTATTAAATAATTTTCATTATTTAATGAAATACTGTGGCTAAGCAGGTTAAGAACCTGACATAATATCCTCAAGGATGTGGGTTTGATCCCTGGCCTTACTCAGTGGGTTAAGGATCCAGTGTTGCCTTGAGCTGTGGTGTAGATTGCAGATTAGGCTCAGACCCTACGTTTCTGTGGCTATGGCGTAGGCCGGCTGCTGTAGCTCGGATTTGACCCCTAGTCTGGGAACCTCCATATGCCTAGGGTGCAGCCATAGAAAGCAAAAAAAGCCTCAATCCCAAGCATGAGGATAAACTAGATAAATCACTCACTCTGGGAGGATGAGGAGGTAGAGGGCAAAAGAAAGAAAGCAATACTCCTATGGAAGTTAGCAAAGTAAAATGGCAAGTCATTTACTCAAAATAGCACACGATAAAAGTCTCAGCAAACCCTAAGAAACTACACCTTCAAACCACAGAACACAAGGGTCACTCTTGTACCTGACTCTTGCTCAGAAAAAGCCAAAATCATGCAGAAAAGCAAAGAAGATCATACCCCACAAAATCCTTCATGATGCCTGCCCTCAAAGACTCTTGAAAAACACAGGAAATTGGTAGCGCCTGGCCTGCTTTGGGCAATTTTATAGCCCATGCCACACTCAGCTGACTGTATTTACAAATCACTTTGTGCTGATTGCTTTCATTTTCCAGGTATGTGTTGTGTTTTTGCTGATCCCAGTTGCTTAATAGTTAGAAAATCCGAAAAGTACAAAGGGTGAAATTAAAACTTTATAAAAGCCACCATTATTTGTTCATATTCAAAGAAAGACTTCTTTCTACCACCTGAAACTTGACATTCTCCTGATCACTCCAGTACTGAAATCAGGGATGCAAAAGTGCCACAAGCAGTCCCTGAGAACTCTTAACTTCTCCAGACCTGGACCTTCTGAAGCTTCTGGGAGAAGATACTCAGAGAGTGCCAGTGTGTGCTTATTGAATTGTTGGGGAATGCCATTTAGGCAGTGAGTTTAATCCAGCACTTTTCAAACTTTAGCAGCATCAGAATCACCTGCAGGGCTTGTTAAAACATAGATTGCTAGACTATGCCCCGGATTTTGATTCAGGGCTGCTGTGGGGCCTAAGAATGTGCTTTTCTGAAAGTTCCAGGTGTTACTGATGTTGCTGATCCCAGGACCACACTTTGAGAACTGCTGACTCCGATAATGTCACTTAAGAGAGCCATGTAGTTTAATGGCTCCTGAATGTCAGATTAATTATCAAAATTATCTTGAGTGCTATTGAAGAATATAGATGTCTTTGTTCCACTCCAGTCCGGGGGGGTTTCTTGTATCTGGAAACTTTAGAGTACCAAATGAATCACTGCAGGTTCTTGTCAAAAGATGTCAGTTTCCAGAGCCTGAACCAGAGGGATGGGGCCCAGGAATCTGTTTTTAATAATTGCCCCAGTAATTTCTTACACTTTGAGAAATGTGGAGCAGAGGTCCTCAGGACTGCTGAGGGGGGGAGAGAGGGAGGGAAGCTTCCAATCCTCCTTTAATTATTTCCATTCCACCTTCATCTCTTTTACATTAGAGCCTTTTTAACCCCCCAGCATTATAAATTCTGTGTCCTTCGATTTGAACGGAAAGATCTTAATTTTAAATAAAAATCAGATGTGACTAGGGATTACTCTAAAATTTCATCTTTGACAAATCAATGAGGAATAAACTATGAATCCAAATCCTACTTCCCTTCACATATTCTTTTGGTACTTCCTACATCTCTATAATATAAACACCATAAAACATGCATGTTTTTTGTGCTAGTAGAGGTGGTCTTCTGAGGATCTGGATCCTCCAAAAGAAAACAGAGAGACCCAGTCCAAGTAGCATGATGTTGGGCCAAATTCCAGAATCAGTCATCTGAACCAAGACTTTCCATAAAAGGAAAAAAAAAAAAAAACCTTCATCCGATGCAGCATTTCCTGCCTCCCTCCCAGTTGTAGCTTCTAGACATCCATATATTCTAAAAAAGAGGTGGGACAAATCAGTGTCTCACCAGGCCATTTTGTAACAGCCCAGATCGAGGAAGGAAGGACCTCTGCTCAGAGCCTTAGGCTTTAAGAGGGCTTCACTGTGCCCTTCGCCTGGAAAGATGTACCAGGCCAAGAGGACAAGCCACTGAGAACCATAAACCTGGAGTTCCCACTGGGGCGCAGCAGAAACAAATCCGACTAGGAACCATGAGGTTGTGGGTTCAATCTCTGGCCTCGCTCAGTGGGTTGAGGATCTGGCATTACCGTGAGCCACAGTGCAGATCGCACCAGCAGCTGTAGCTCCGATTGAACCCCTAGCCTGGGAACCTCCATATGCTGCGAGTGCGGCCCTAAAAAGAGAGAAAAAAAAAGAACCAAAACACCCAGAAGTCCCTGCCCAAATGGCCCTGAGCTCACCAGTGAACTTTAAAAGACCTGAGTTTTACCAGGCATCTTCGTTCACTCCCCAGTGCTCAGCTTTAGTAAATCAAGCAAATAACCAGAATCACATGTCATGCTTATCAGCATAGCGAGAGGTGAAACAAAAGGAGTATAGATTATCTCAAAGTGGGATCTGCTTGATTAGATCAAAAAGACTGAATAACAGACAACTCTAACATATTTAAGACTCGGGTGACCTTAACTCTAAACCCCAGATGTTTAAATCCCAAATTCTCTCTGCAGAGTGGTAAGAGCCACCATCTACCTCCACTCCATACCACTGTCCACATCTGACCGCACGGAGGTCTTCCAACATAGAACTCTGAGGACCCTAAACATTCTAAACTAAAAATCTGCCTTTCCAGCTCATAATGAAAGTTGGTTTGTCAAAATAAGAGGGCGGGGCATATCTTGTTCAACAGTTTCTTCAGTTGATTTATAGCTTTTACAACGTATCTGAAGTGTGTGTGCCTCCACTTTTCCCCTTGCTCCCATCCCTGTACACGTTAGGTAGGACCTGACCTGGGGCCAGTTGTGCTCAGATTGGAGTCACTGTCCTGGGCCATATCTTCTAATCTCCCTGGAAGTTCTTAGGACCTTGTCTAGCTCAGCCAGTGAATCTTGAAGGACCTGGGTTTTACCAGACATCTTAGTTCACTCCTCAATGCTCAGCTTTAGTAAACCTAGCAAATAACCATAATCACGTAAGTCATGCTTACTGAAATAGAGAGAGGTAAAACAAAAGAAGTATAGATCCAGTATCTCAAACTGGATCTGCTTGACTAGGTCAAAAAGACTGCATAATAGATGACTGTAACACACTTAATACTTCAGTGACCTTGACTCTAAACCCCACATGTTTAAATCCCAAATTCTCTCTCACTTACTGGAAGCCACACCTTCTCCTTTATTTTCTACTTTGTCCCTATATAAACTTCTAATATTTATCCTAATATGAATATCTGTCAGTCTGATGTTACTTATTTTTGATTTGGCTTCAGTATCTGCGGCAGTTCCTTCGAGCAAATATTTGACGACCATGCAGACATTCTGCATGGTGTAGCTGGAGACACGTGTGAGCAAGAAAGATTTACCCTCACCTTTGAGAAACTCAGTCTGGCCGGGAGGCACACATTAAACACAGTTAAGAAGTAATTCTGCAGATAACTAATCGCAATTCCCATAAGGGCTACAAAGGAATATATAGAGAGCAAAGAGAGTAGATAAAAGGGGAACATAACAGGTCTGGAGGCGCAGAGAGAGCCTCCCTGAGGAAGTGCATCTCCCCTACAGCGATAATGTGCTTGCTGAGTAGTTTCATGTCCTGTACCCAGCATTAGCTTCTCCTATCCTGACTGAACAGCCTGGCCTTCCTTTGCTTGAACACCCTGAAATAATCTAATTTGAGGCAGTTTTCTTGCCCCAAGGGATATGTCTGGTCTCCTTAAAGTCTACACCTGCAACCACTTATTGTCTCTGGAACCATCACTAGGGTTGGATCCCAGTCTGCAACAAGAAGACATATGAAAAGTTTGATCCAACAGGAGATAGCTTAAACACAAAAAATAATTACAAGATCTTTCTAATTTATATTTGCAGAAATTTAGGAAATGTATTTGGAATTGAATTCTCGGTGAATTAGATTTTTAAAAAAAGAACACAATGTTGGATTGTGCCACACTAATTAAAGGAGATGCAGTTATGGAATGTGCTATGGCAAGCGACAAGAATTCACTCCAACATTTTGCTTGATGGAAAGCTGAACTTGGAGTTCCCTGGTGAAGCAGTGGGTTAAAAATCCAGCATTGTACCTTCTATGGCTTGAGTTGCAGCTGTGGTGTGGGTTCAGTCCCTGGCCCTGGAACTTTTGCATGCCATGGGCACAGCCAAAAAAGAAAAAATGAAAGCTGGTCTTAATAGGGACCAACAGTAAGAAGAATGAGAAGCCAGAAATACATTGTCAAGTGTTTAAGGAGTTGGTAATGTTGAAGAGGATTTATTAATGTACAGCCCATCACCTAGCCTCTTCCTTCCTTGGGAAGGTGCAGAGATCTTAACTATGACATTGCGAAATGAATTAGTGGTTGAGAATGATAGCGAGAGATGGCACCTTGAAATTATCTCGGTCAGTTTAATGTGATCCTAAATTTGCCAAGATCAGATAACGGTACTTAATCATCAGAAACAAGGTTGGGGAGTTCCCGTCGTGGCTCGGTGGTTAACGAATCTGGCTAGGAACCATGAGGTTGCAGGTTCGATCCCTGGCCTTGCTCAGTGGGTTAGGGATCCGGCGTTGCCGTGAGCTGTGGTGTGTAGGTCACAGACGCGGCTCGGATCCCGCGTTGCTATGGCTGTGGCGGAGGCCAGCGGCTGCAGCTCCTGGTAGACCCCTAGCCCGGGAACCTCCATGTGCCGCGGGTGCAGCCCTAGATAAGGCAAAAAGACAAAAGACAAAAAAAAAAAAAGAAAGAAAGAAACAAGGTTGGAGCATGACTATAACCTGTTGCAGAACCAGGGTGACAACAGGAGTGTTCTGACCGATAGAAATTTGTGACATCAGAGAATTAATAATAAAGTAGGTAGAAATGAAAGAGATGGTCAGCTGTAAGTATTGCTTTAACTGTATAACTGGAAAATTTTTAATTATTGCATATCAATTATCTACTGCCGCATAACTAACCTCTATAATAATAATCCAAAACATAGTGGATTAAAACAATCATTTTCTCACAAATTTGGGCTGGGTTTAGCTAGATAGTCATTCTATTAATTTTTGCTTGGGGTTAGTGATGTTATTTCACTCATCTGGCAGCTCACATAATGTAAAATAATCAAAAAAACCCCCACTTAATGTCGAGGGTTGGCAGGCTGACAGCTAGACTGTCTGAGTTCTCTACTATATGGCCTTTCCAACAAGCTTGCTTATGATCATATGCACAGTAGGTCGCCAGATTCAAACAGCAGCACTCAATGTAAAAGCAGTTTTCAACTCAGTGTAAAGGAGTTTCCATTTACATCATATATGCCGACTTCCTGTGGAAACAAGTAAGTCATATGACTAAGCCCAAATTCAAGGCTCGACTTAAGGAGATCTCCTGTACAGAGATATATATTTTAGAAACCTTAGCAACTCGGTATCGCTTAAAGCTTTGCAATTTAACGAGCTTACTAATGGAGAAAGAAGTGTTTCAGGAACTAGAATATTACAACTTTTAGAAACTTCAGGCACATTAGGAAGAACCAGCAAGAGAATACCAAGAAGGATCAGTTAGAAAGATAGGGAAAAAATTCCTTAAGAGGATGGTGATCCAGCCAAGTAAAGGAAGTATTAAAGAAGAGAGTAATCAATCGTCAGGTGAGGTGAATGAGAATTTAAAATCAACATCGAGGAGTTCCTGTCACGGTGCAGTGGAAACGAATCCGACTAGGAACCATGAGATTGCGGGTTTCATCCCTGGCCTTGTTCAGTGGGTTGGGGATCCGGCATTGCTGTGAGCTATGGTGTAGGTCTCAGACTCGGCTTGGATCTGGCGTTGCTGTGGCTGTGGTGTAGGCCGGCAGCTGTAGCTCCGATTGGACCCCTAGCCTGAGAACCTCCATATGCTGCAAGAGCGGCCCTAAAAAGCAAAAATAAATAAATAATAAAATGAAATCGACATTGAGAGCAGCCATGTGGTAGTAACATGGGATCTTGATAAGACCTGTTTCAGTGAAGGGGTGGGGGGGTATTCAAGTCTAAATGGAATCATTTTAAGTCAGAAATGGAAAGCAGTTTGTAGCTGTAAGACATTGCTTCTGAGTCAATAACTAGGAAAAACATGACAAAATTTTTAAATCACATTTTGAAGAGACTGGAGAACTGGAAGTAACAAAGGCTAAATGAATTAGAGGTAGTAAAGTGTAACCAAAAATTGGAGTTCCCTTCGTGGCTCAGCAGTTAACAAACCCAACTTGAATCCATAAGGACGCAGGTTCTACCCCTGGCACCACTCAGTGGGTTAAGGATCTGGCGTTGCTGTGGCTGTGGAATAGGCTGGCAACATAGCTCCGATTTGATCCCTAGCCTGGGAACCTCCATATGCCATGGGTGTGGCCCTGAAAAGCAAAAAAAAAAAAAAAAAAAGAGGATCTGTTCATTGTAATGGACAACAGAGGCAAAACCACCGGTGATCAACATGTTAGCATTAGCAGAGGGAAAAAAATGGAGGAAAGCATGTCATAATTAAGTCCATAGCTAAGTTGATATAGCCTCTTTTTTTCCCAACGTTACTGAAATATCATTGAGAAATAAAAATTGTATATATATCAAGGTGAGCAACAAGATGATTTGATATACATATATATTATGAAATGATGACCATAAGCAAACTCATTAACATACTCGTCATCTCACATAACTACCATTTTGTGTATTTGAGGGGATAACACTTAAGATCTGCTCTTAGCAAATTTCAAGCATACAACACAGTATTATTACCTACAGGCGCTATGCTGTACGTTAGATCCTCAGAATCCATTCATCTTACAGCTGAAAGTCTGTTACCCTTGGTCCAACCTTCCCCATTCACCTGAAGCCCAGCCTCCTGGCAACCACCATTCTGCCATCTGCTTCTATAAGATCAGCTTTTTTGTAGATGCCGTATATCAGTGATATCATAAATTGTCTTTCCCTAATTTATTGAATTTAGCGTGAATTTAGCGTGATGGCCTCAAGGTCCATCCATGTTGTCACAAATGGCAGGAATTCCTTCTTTCTCATGACTGAGTAACATCACCTTGTATAAACATACCACAGTTTCTCTATCCCTTCATCAGCTGATGGGCACTTAGGTTGATGCCATAATCCTGGCTATTGCCAACAATGCTGCCAAAAAAAACATGGGAGTAAAGATATCTCCTGAGATACTATAACTGGACTTGTTTTACAACCAAAGCCTTGCTAATAGTTAAAGTTCGGGGATTTGATGGACTGGTCCCTTTTTCACTTTGCCCATTTTGCCCTGTTTCTGCCTCAGATCTTGTTTCTCCAGAAATGCACAGATGTGTGTGTGTGCTAATCTGGACCATGCAATGACCACACTCAAGTTCTAAAATCGGCAAGTCACCTCTGATTAATGTACACATCTCCAAAAATAGAAGTGCAGCCTGCCGAGCACATAACCTGCAGCAGTTTCCTGCTTCCCTTCTTATACAAATCCTGGCTAAATGTGGGGAGTTGGAAGTCGGTTCTTTCAGACAATAGTTCATCTTCCACCCAGGTTGCCAGCTTCCTTAAAATAAAGCTGCTTTTCCTTTACCCAACACTTATCTCTCAGCATTGGTTTCTTGAGCAACAAGCAGCAGAGCCTGAGTTCAGTAATGAAGCTGATTGCATTTCCTTTGAATACATACCCAGCATGGAGATTGCTGCATCAAGCAATAGTTCTATTTTTAATTTCTTAAGAAAATGACATACTGTTTTTCATAATGACTATACCAATTTATACTCCTACAAACAGGGCACAAGGGTTCCCTTTTTTCTACATCCACATCAAAACTTGTTACCTCTTTCCTTTTTAATAATAGCCATCCTAACAGGTGTGAGGTGATATCTCACTGTGGTTTTAATTTGTATTTCCCTAATGGTAGTGATGTTGAGCATCTTTTCACGTACCTGCTGGCCATTTATGTGTCTTCTTTGGAAAATTTCTTTGTATTTTTGGCCTTTTTTTTTTTTTTAAGAGCCACACCCAGGACATAAGGAGGTTCTCAGGTTAGGGGTCGAATCGGAACTGCTGGCCTACGCCACAGCCACAGCAACACCACAGCTCATGGCAACACCAGATCCTTAACCCACTGAGCAAGGCCAGGGATCAAACCTGCATCCTCATGGATCCTAGTCAGATTTGTTTCTGCTGAGCCACAACTGGAACTCCTGGAAAACTTGTCTTCAGGTCCCTTACCTGTTTTCCAACGGGATCACTTGGCTTTTTCGCTATTGACTTGTAGCAGGTGTGTGTGTGTGTGTGTGTGTGTGTGTGTGTGTGTGTGTGTGTAATATATAATTTTTTATTCTATATTATTTTTTATGGCTGCACCTGTGGCACATGGAAGTTCCCAGACTAGGGGTCAAATTGGAGCTGCAGCTGCAGTTCTGTGCCACATCCCTCGCTACTTGGGATCCGAGCCACATTTGTGACCTACACAGTAGCTTGCAGCAAGGCCAGATCCTTAACGCACTGAGACAGCCAGGGATCAAATTGCATCTTCATGGAGACCATGTCGGTTCTTAACCCATGGAGCCACGACAGTAATCTTATCAGATATATGCGGTATGATAAAAAAATATTTTCTCCTCCCATTCCCCAGGTTCCCTCTTTGTTGATGGCTCTTTTGCTATCCAAAACTTTTCAGTTTTTATAGTTCCACTTGTTTATGATTGTTTTTGTTGTTTATGTTCTTATAGTCAAAAAGCCATTGCTAAGACCAATGTCAAGGAAGTTTTCCCTATGTTTTTTTGTACATATACTTTCTATCTATTTATTAGTTTCCTTTGGTGGTGTCATGTTTGCCTTTGTGATCTGCATGGCCTTACATTGGTGTCTGTCAAGGCACAAACACCTCCCCACTTTACATACTGGGCTTCTCAGGCTCCTGGGCTGATGGGATTGCTTCCAGGATCACAGTCAAGCAGGGCTGGGACTGAGTCACTTGGCTGCTGAGTCACTTGGTCCTCAGCTGATTCTGCAGACAGCAGACCTGTTTCTGGGTACACAAACGGCTGTGGTTCCTGCTAGGTCAGTGGGCAGGTCCCTGCATGAGCACTGGTCCTGAACCATCCCTGAGAGGGGCTGGAGCCAAGTCACCGGGTCCCTCCATGATCCATAGCTGAACTAAGGTCAGTGGACCTGCCCCTGGGCGCAGATGAGTATGTCTCCTGCCAAGTCTCTGGGTGGGCAGGACCATTCCCAAACCACAGCTGAGCCTGGATAGAGCCAGGTCACAAGCTTCTTTGGGATCCAAAGCCCTGATCAAGATTGGCAGGCTTATTAGCCAAGGCTCAGGTGGGCATGACTTCTCCCAGGTCCCTTGTCTGATAGTACTATTCGTAGGACCAAAGTCAAACAGAGCTGAAGCCAAGTCTGCTAGGGGATGAGGACCATGGCCAGTGAGCCCTCCTTCTCAAGACAACAGGGGAAATAACAGGCCAGGAAGAAAAATTAGAGTTGGAAGAGTCTGTGCTTTAGCTCGTGTAAATGCAAATCTATCTTCTTTGGTTTGCTTTCTTAATACAGCATCCGCTATGGCTTCACTGAGGCCACAACCTTCTACCCGGAACCCAAAGCTTCCACAAAGGAATTCTGTCCGTAGATGGCTGCTAAAATTATTGTTGCAATAGGGGGTGGGGGTGATATAGCAACGGTCCTCCTATTCCATCATCTTGCTGATCCTGAGCAAACATTTTAAAGCCAAACCAAGAGTATTCTCTAATACTTTTTTTGGAAGAACTATGGTAGACAGCATTTCTCACACATAGCATGTAACATCCTTCCTGGTACACCAAAAATTCTTTGATGTACACCTCTATGGTTTTCCTCTTGAGCTAGAAAATTCTCAGAGCATCTATTTTTAAGAGAAAACCATGGGTCAAAAACCACTATGCCAGAGACCTTCTCATGTGCCAGGCTCCCACATCCTGCCTGCTCCAACTTCAGACTTAAAACTTCTGCTTCCATCTTTATCTGTTGTCAGCCCTCACCCCCATCAAATCTAATCTCTCATGAGACAGAAATAAAACATAACCAAAGTAGGGCAGGAAAAAGGGAACATCGCTGAAAATAATCATTAACATCGTTTATCCCCACTGGGCCAAAGGCAAATAAGGAAGGTGAACGCTTGTCGGAGCCAGCCGACAACGAGCAGGTCCCAAAACCTGTGCTGCAGGACTAAGAAAAGAAAGAAGACACAAAAGGTGGGGTTGAGAGGGACACACTCTAAGTCCACAAGACGCTAGGCTCAGAGTGGACCCCGAGTTTATTTTCAGCTTGACTTTTAAACATTCTTTCCAGAAACAGGTGCAATCAATCATAAACATTGTTTGATCTTAAGCCATGGTACTCGTCAACTTGCAAAGATGGTGTCTTGACACTTTTACGACCGGGATCCTGCCTCCCTGGTGCCTTATCCGCAGCCCAAGACCACCTGCCATAAACATTCCGAAGGAGTGGCGGGACAGAGGTTGTCCTTGACTGATCAACCTCAGAGCCTGGCGTCAGCACTCAAGGATTTATCTTCCTTGCTACGTGCCGACAGCCCTCAGGTCATGAGTTGGCTCCCCACAAACGCTGAAGGTCTGGTATAGGAAACAAATAAAAATTATTTCATCATTCTCCCTGACCATATATTTCAAGTCTTCTTCCTGCTTTATTACATTATTTGGACAAACACACTTGACAACACCTCCTGACATTGCTCAATATTTGCTTGAGTGAAAGAGGCTGAAGCAAACTGAAGGAGGAGCTCCATTACCCTGTGTCCATCACCCAATAAATAGCCAGTCAAGCCCTCACCATTCTCATACACTGCTGGAGAGATGAGACAATCACACCAGCTGCCCCTCATGGGGCTCCTATGGTTCTCTCTTATTCCAAGTCAACTATGCCAGATCTGTGGTGAGTATCCCTTGAGCTAAAATTGCTCTAGTATGATGGTCTCCTGAAGGCTACTGATAGGGGGGTTTGTGTAAAGTTACCTGAGAAAAGACCCTATTCCAGTGCTGTATGTTGTTGGACCCTATGAGTAGGCAAAGGGTTGAAGGAGATGGTGAGGAAGGTTCTGCAATGTGTGTTATCTTAAGAAGGATCCTAGATTAGATATTAACTTCACTAATGGTTGTTCCTATGCTGAGATCCTTTTGACTACAACAGCCCTACCAAGTAATTATCTATTCTTGTTCATTTCCAATGATAGAAAATTCACAGAAATTTTTCAAGAGGGTGGAAAGGTATCTTTTGATGTTGAGAGGCAATCTATTTTTCTGAAGTTGCACACATGGGTTTTGGGCTAACTCCTTGTAATGGCACAGAAAAAAAAAATAATGTCCATAATATCTTTCAAATGATGATGACTGCTGGCTTGTCATTACTGAGTTTAGTTATTCCAAGCTACACCTCTCTCATGTCAACTCTTCCCCAAGGACGTGGATAGAACTCTATCATGTCTCCTGCAGATGTAGGCTCCAGAGATTGTGTGATTCTATTAAAAAAAATACTAAGAGAAAGAAAAACTGGGTTGAGGTCTAGTTTGATCCCTTAGTCACTGAATATTCCAGTGTTTCTGAAATTTTTTAGCTTCATCCATCCATAAATGGAAAATAATCAGGGAAGGGTGTTGAAGCAGGTGATTTCTTAAAGTCTGGTATAGCTACCAGGTATATGATATCACTTTCTCTCCCTCTCTCTCTCTCATTAAAGTACTGTTGATTTACAGTATTATGCCAATTTATGCTGTACAGCACAGTGACCCAGTTTATATTTATATATATATTTATATATATATATATATATACACACACACACATATATATACATATATATATATATACACATATATGTGTGTGTATACACACACACACACACACACACACATATATTCATTTTCTCATACTATCTTCCATCATGTTCCATCCCAAGTGACTGGATATAGTTCCCTGTGCTCTACAATAGGACCTCACTGCTTATCCATTCTAAATCTATTAGTTTGCATCTACCAACCACAAAATCCCCATCCACTCCACTCCCTCCCCACTCTACCGTGGTAGCTACAAGTCAGTTCTCCATGTCTATGAGTCTGTTTCTGTTTTGTAGATAGGTTCATCTATACCATAGTTTAAATTTCTATTTTATAAGACTTTATTCTGGAGTTGAGCTTCAAATCACTGCAAAGATGAAGCTACTAGGTGGTGCCATCTGTGTTCACATCTTCTGATACTCTAGAGCTTACAAGAAGAGATCCAGCCCACAGCAGAAAGACTAAAGCTCAGAATCTGCCAACTCTAATTTTTCTCCTGTCCTGTCATTTCCTCTGTTGTATCCTGAGAATAGGGGGTCTCTACAGAGGCTTGAAATTTTAATTGTCATACAAAACATAGTTGACTTTGTATTTAGTGGTCAAGGAAGCTGATTTGAGTTGATGACCAGGAACTAAAAAGTCTATTTCAGTGTCAGAAAAATCTGCTGAACTGAGTGCTTCCACAGAATCTCAGAGGTGACTCACAATGGTTCAATTGTACAAACCTTTCTATAACCCCTTTATTCAGATCTTCCTGAAAAAGTGAAGAAAAGTGGGTGAGGAAAATCACATTTCCAGGAATCTCTAAGTGTAGTAACAGAAACTTGAGTTGCGCGTGATCTTATAATAATGACTGGCCAGCTCAGCAATCAGACAACGCAGCTTTGGGGTCGGTCACCAATGACACATAGAATTTTTTCTTTCTTTCTCTTCTCTCTTCTTCTCTTTAGTATCAACCCAATGGAATTAGAAGATGGAGAGGGAAATAACTGAATCCAGAAAGTGGATTGGTCTCTAGGTTGGGAATCAGAAGATGTGTGTCTCAACTAATGCTCCGTTGTGGCTCAGCAGGTTAAGAACCTGACATAGTATCTATGAGGATGTGGGTTCAATCCCTAGCCTTGTTCAGTGGGTTAAGGATCTGGCATTGCTGCAAGCTGCGGTATAGGTCACAGCCATGGCTCAGCTATGCTGTAGGCCAGGAGCCACAGCTCCAATTTGACCCCTAGCCTGGGAACTTCCATGCGCAGCAGGTGTGGCCATAAAAAGAAAAAAAAATGTTTTAAAAAGGTTCCGATGACCAAGGTCTCTTTAAGGACACACCCTCTAGGCCTCAAATCAGATAACAGTACTAGATCCAACAGACAGGACTTAGATTTCACCAGGACACAATGGAAAGGCTGAACTGGTTGTTAAAATATCTGACATTTCCATGCCGGTTGGCAAAAAAGTCCACCTGGCATAAGTGGGGCTCCAGACCCACCTTTGTCTTGTTACAGCAACATTGCCAGATGGGTCTGTGTCTTTGCCATATCTGTTACTACATGTTTTAATAGCATCCCTGTTCCTAGCCCTAATATTTTATGTGTGTGTTTTCACTACTTCTTCCCTCCCTTTCCAAAGAGGTAAGCGAGAAAGACTACCCCTGTCTAAAGACTCTGATAAGTGCAATGGACAGTTTAGAACGTATCAGAGGAATCAACGGAGCCAGCATCATGTTGTCCCATAGACTTGTTGGGATTCAGAACCAAAGCTTCGAAGAAGGGCTGAGTCAACGAATCCGAGACGATATGAAGAGGAGAGGTGAGTGTGCCTACATTCCCTGGAAGACTCAGGGAAAGACTCACCTACTTATAAAGATGATCCCCGGTGAGTCCTAAGAATTATGTCCAAAATATCCCTGATACATCCATCTCAGCAGTGTAACACCTGAGGTGAGCAGAAGTGGTAATTAAACGCTACACACACAAAAGGTATATATTACAAACCAATGCTACCTAAAATTTTTTTAAAGAAATCTAGCTCAAGTATGCAGGGGTTTTTTTAATTAAAAATTTTATATTAAATTAAAAAAAACTTGAGGTTAAAAAAAGGTACCTCAAAATATCAATCCCTCGCCACTTACTCTAGAGCTGGGCCTTCCTTCTTTGGGCATGGAAAACCATTTTCTTTCCAGAATTCACAGGGAAAAGCAAAAGTAATTATGGACTCATAGCCATTAAGACTGTTACATAATCTCGCTGAGTTCGGAAGGAGACAGGAGTGTGAACCACAACCAAAGAAACTGACAATCGGAGTTTCCACTGTGGCTCAGTGGGTTAAGAACCCAACACTATCTCTGAGGATTCTGGTTCAATTCCATCCCCGACCTCACTCAGGATCTGGCATTGCCACAAGCTGCATTAGGTCACAGATGCGGCTCAGATCCTGTGTTGCTGTGGCTGTGATTAGGCCTGCAGCTGCAGCTCCAGTTCAACCCCTAGCCCAGGAACTTCTGTATGCCTCAGGTACAGCCATAAAAAGAAAAAAAAATAATAATAATAGGGAGTTCCCGTCGTGATGCAGCAGTTAATGAATCCCACAAGGAACCATGAGGTTGCGGGTTCGACCCCTGGCCTTGCTCAGTGGGTTAACGATCCAGCATTGCCGTGAGCTGTGGTGCAGGTCGCAGACGCGGCTCGGATCCTGCGTTGTTGTGGCTGCTGTGTAGGCTGGTGGCTATGGCTCTGATTCGACCCTAGCCTGGGAACCTCCACATGCCCTAAAATGACAAAAGGCAATAATAATAATAATAATAATAATAATAATAATAATAATAATTTTTAAAATTTTAAAAAAGAAAGAAAGCTGACAACATAGAGGCAACCATAGAGCAATGGAGATGTGGATTGGATTTGAGACCAGACTCCACCTGGAGCCTTTCATGTCAATATTGAGCCTTTGCTTTCAAACAAGTATCGGTGGGGGGAAGCCATCCACACCTAGCTAACAAAATTACTGTGAGAATTTGGAGCAACCCTGGAGTTTTGATACTCTATAAAGCAGAAAACACAAGTCGGTTGTTTCTATCCTGCCAGATGGCACCCCCAAAAAGAGAAATCCCCAAGGTTTTATTATTTATGTATTTTTAGTCTTTGTTCATTTTCACATGATTCCCAAACAAGAGCCCATAATTTCACGGGGAAGGCTAAAATCTAGCTTGCTGCTAGAAAAGAACAGTATCGTGTGGGGATAAAGAAGAGATCAAATAGCGCTATCGAGTGGAACAGGAGAAAGAAGTTTTGGCAATGGAAATCACAAGGAAGACAGGAAGCCAAAAAAAAAAAAAAAAACCCACAAGCATGTACCTTGTTTAATTCAAATTCTTTTCTTTTCAGAAGTGTCAAACTTAACCTCAGGACAGCTTGCCTTGATTATTCTGGCTTTCGGAGCATGCAAAAACCCTGATAAAGCATTTATACATGATCATTGCCTAGTTGAGAAACTAGGGAAAAAATTCGAAGACGAAATTAAGAACATGGGTGAGAATCAAATGTTCAGAGACCCTGGACCCCCTTGTCTTTGCCACTGATTCAGAACTGTATGACATCTCCCTCCACTCTCTCCTTCTCTTCATCACACTCATCCCACCCTGCCTTTGAAAATGGCTTTCCCTTCCTCCCTCCTTTGACGTGCCCCTTGAATTTTCTTTCCAAATGTGTTCAGCTGAGCATCGACCCTAGGTCAAGCACCACATCCCCTCACAAACATATGGGCCACAATTCTCTAGACCTCGGAAGCCTGGATTTTAGACAAATGATACAAGAAATAACCAAGCAATACAAGACACGGTGTCATAAGTCCCCAAGTATATGATCATTGTATAAAAGCAAAAGATGGCACAAAGAATTTTATCACTGGGAAAAACAGGCTGACCATCATGGTTGCTGGTGAGACATGGTTTTTATTTCTGGGGTCTAGACTTAGCGCTGTCACCACCTGAATAAGAGGATGGCATTTTTCTCTCTTTAGCGCTGGATCTTCCAAGCTATAAAGTAAAAGAGGAGGGGTGTTTGTTTGTTTGTTGTCTTTTTAGGGCCACAGCCGGAACATATGGAAGTTCCTAGGCTAGGGGTCGAATCAGAGCTGCAGCTGCAGGCCTGTGCCACAGCCACAGCAACTGGGGATCTGAGCTGCATCTGAGACCTGCACCACAGCTCATGGCAACACCCACTGAACCACTGAGGCCAGGGATCAAACCCATACCCTCATGAATCCCAGTTGGGTTTGTTACTGCTGAGCCACAACGGGAACTCCCTAAATGAAAGTTGAGTTGCATTTGGTGGCCCTTAACAGCCTTTTGATTTCCCCAATTTGTTGATTCTCTGTGATCTCTCCCCTCTCTTACTCACCTCTCTTTCAAAGCAAAGAAATGGAAATCAAGGAAGGAGAAACAAACTGAAAATGTACTGTTCCAGCACCACTTTCATGAGTAAGGTGTTTCTTTTCTCTCTGCCAGAAATACACCAGGGCATTCCGCTGACCAACTACTACCAGCTCAGCCTGGACGTTTTGACTTTGTGTCTGTTCAATGGGAGCTATTCAATCACCAGCATTATTAAATACTTCAATCCTGAAAATAAAAACTATTATTTTGGCGGCAACTTCTCAGTGGGTGAGTCATTAAACACAATCCCCTTGATTTAGAAGCCATGGATACCAATAGGTTTTGTCCTTTGAATTTTTCTACCAATAAGTATTTGAATTTTTTCTATCCTCCTTTACCCTGGTCTCTTCAGGAGAGAATCTGTTTTAGAAGAACGGATGTTAGGTAATACTTAAGCCTTTTTCTAGACATGCAATATAGTATATAGACCTGGTTCCTGCTCCCTCTTCTCCTTGAGTCACCAATGGATGTCAACCCTTGACAAGTGAGGCTAGATCATGAGAATCTTCATATGTCATCTCAGAAGGTATAAATGTTAGAGAAAGGGATGGCTGTTATATCCTGAAATCCTTCTCTCCCATCCTTAACTAGCATGAATGACCATCTCAATTTACCTGGATCTATCCTTCGGTAGGTAGTGAAAGTCCTTCATACCAGGAAATTGCTCCATCCAGGCAAACTGGGATGGTTAGTCACCCTATCACCCACACATTGTTTCCTGACAGATACTGGAGCAGTGGCTGTTCTTGCTCTGACCTGTGTGAATAGGAGTAGGATAAATGAGAAGATTAAAGCAGAAACTGAGGATTTCAACACAATCCAAAAATATATAGAGTCACTGGTAAATAAGATCCAGTCTCAGAAAAATGACGGTCTCTTTGGAAATGCTTATAGCACAGGAGAAGCTATGCAGGTAAGTCAGAAGGTAAAACAGAAGACAGGAGGAATTGTGCAGGAAAGCAACATCTTGATCCTTCCTTACTGGCCTGCTGAGGACATAGCATCCATTCTGTTTCCTATGCTGACTGTGATTTGGCCCATGTGACACCCCATCCCTGTCCGAACTGTATTCTCCTCACCTTCCACCTTTACCTTTCCACATCCGATGCTTCCGTGAAGCTTTTTCTGACTACATTTAAGAAATTCTAGAGCCTACTACAATCAATCTTGCTCTATCACAAGCAATTTCACACTTGACCACGGACCACTGTTTGGTGCTTTCATCTTTCCTCCCAAAATTAGGCTATTGTTATGAAAATAACGAGTGGTAGTGGCAGTAACAGCAGCTGGTATTTATTGATATTCCATCATTAATGTACACAGCCACCCAATGAGGAAAGAATTACGACCTCCATTTTCTAGAATAAGAGCATGAGTCACGGAGTGCCAGTAACTTGCCTAAGGGTACCAAGCCAGAGAGTGATGCAGATGGGGTAGGACTGAAAAAGCTGGTTTCAAAACTCATACTCAGAACCTACACACTCCTGTATGTGTTCTTTGAAGTCCGAGACTTTATTCTTGCATTCACTCTTCCATCTACTTAACTCTAAGCAGTAGAGACAAGAAGAGATCGAGAAAGTTTTCTAGAGGGGAAAAAAGAGTTTACTAAGTCTTTAGTATGAATTAGGGTCTGCTAGGCTGACTCAGTTTAAAAGGACTTTCAAAAAAAAGAGAAGCAAGGACAAAGGTACAAAAGAACATTACGTTAGGAAGATTAAGGTGTTCAGCATGGCCAGCACAGCATCCTCAGAGATGAGGCTGAAGATGTAAGCGAGGGGCTGATCATAAGCTTTGTTTGTATTGTTGTTCCTGTTTATACTTGCTAAGTTTGAAATTAATATAAAAGAAGACTTCCTGTTGTGGAGCAGTGGAAATGAATCCCACCAGCATCCATAAGACTGCAGGTTCGATCCCTGGCCTTGCTCAGTGGGTCAGGGATCCGGTATTGCAATGAGCTGTGGCTCAGATCCTGTGTTGCTCTGGCTGTGGTGTAGGCCAGCAGCTGCAACTCTGATTAGACCCCTAGCTTAGGAACTTCCATATGCCGCAGGCACGGCCCTTAAAAAAAAAGAAGAAGAAAGAAATTAATATAAAATAGTGTTTTCCCATGCTGGTTGCACATTTGAATCACTGGGAGGCACGATTAGAAAGCACTAATGTTTATGTCCCACCCAGCCAGTTAATACCGAAATCTAGGGGTGGAACATGGGCCTTGGTCTTGTTGAAAAACCCTACAGGTGGTATTAATTCACAGCAGGATCAAGAGCTCCTTGTCTATCAGACAGAAGAGATGTAATAGGATCAGGTCTTTTTAATATCCTACAAATACTGGTTGACTCCTTGGGTATTTTTTAGGGTCTTCGAGAAAAGATGAAAAGGTGGACTGTCCTTCCTTGAGGAAACTACAGAGCAGCATCTTTAAGTTCAGCCCATTTTAGTCCTTGCCTTATTCACTCTAATGCCCTCCTACCTTTTCCTACACCATAATTCTGCCCCTTCAGTACAATTTACATCTGCTGCATGGATAGTTTCAATTCAAGAACCTATTCGACTTTCCATTGTCAAGAAAATAATGGCAGACATTGCACTGTGAAATTCAAGGCTCTACCAATCTGGCCCCAAACGTCTTCAGGCTGTCCTTCCACAATTGCCCGAATGCTCCCCCTGTACCCGTCCTCCTAAGCCCGAAGGAATCCTCTGGGGATTTTACTAAAGTGTGGAGACTCCCTTCATAGCCAGGCCGTGCCCTGGCCATTCCTACTTTAGCCCCTTTGGTCACGTCATTGCTTCCTCATGTCATCTGTTGAAATGTCACCATAGCACCAAGGTCTACTCAAGTATCGCCTTCTCCACCAAGCCTTTCCTCAGTCCCACTCAATGTTTATGAGCTCTTCTTCCTTGGAAAGGCTATGCCACTAATCCGTTAACAATATTTATGGAGTGCCTCCAATGTTGGCAATACAAGAGTGAACAGGGTAGAGAAAGTCTCGTCCCATTGACACTATGATAGTTTGTGCTCTTATGCAACTCCCACCTCCCTATCCAAGCTAGCTCATAAGCTTCTTGATGGTAGGAAACATATCTTAGTGGTCTAAGGTGGTTCCTATATAGTCAATGTCCAATGCTTATTTACTGAATTAGATGTAGGCTTTCCCCTATTTGAAGTTTCTCTCATTTATTCTCATTCTCTCTCTCTCTCATTAGGCTCTCTTTGTCGCATCAGACTATTATAAAAATAAATTGAATTGCCAACAAACCCTGGACACAGTGTTTTACCATATTTCTCAGGGAGCATTCCAACTGCCAATTGCTGCAGCCCAGATCTTACCTGCCCTAATGGGAAAGACATACCTGGACGTTAACGAAAATGCTACTTGTGCCCGAAGTCCAGGTATAGTACTAAAGAGCAAACTCTTTTGCCTTTCAGCTTAATACCCGAAGTGTATGAGATGTGGGTGTCCTCTGGGACCAAAAGGGACCAGATAAACCTGTAAAGCATAACGGTTCCCAGATAGAACTCAGCCCTCCAAATGTCATCACGGATTATAACCTGACGGTTTATTCTTAACAGGGTAGGAGATGCTGTTCTTGGTTCAAACACTGACAAACAAGGTGGAGGTTGATTAAGGGATGCTGATCTCCCAAGGGGTGTTTTCTGATTGCTACATACAGAGATATTTCTGAACATCCTTCCTTTCCTAAAAATATAGTGTCTCAGACTTTTCATTATGCTCAATGAGCAATGCCTCAGGAACATAAGGCATTTGTGTGGAAAGAATAAGGCAGTACTATAAGAAAATTGCAACATGAATCATTCATCAAACTGATTTTGCAGCAAGAGATAAAGAAGGGAGATTTTTTTCCTTCTATCTTGTTCACTTCTGTTTCAACGACTTATTGGTTTAGGGACTTTGGACAAAGTATTTAACACCTAAGCTTTAGTTTTCTATTATAAGAAATACAGGGAGTTCCTATTTGGCATAGTGTGTTAAAGACCCAACGTTGTCTTCATAGTATGTGAGTTGATCCCTGGCCTCACTCAGTGAGTTAAGGATCCAGTTGCCGCAAACTGTGGTTCAGATTGCAGCTGCAGCTCCGATTTGGCCTGGGAACTCCCATATGTCACAGGTGTGGCTGTTAAAAAAAAAAAATGCAAATGATAATAGCATGTAACACAGGTATTTGTAAGGACTGGAAGGAAAGAACCCATATAAAATGATTAGCACAGTGCCTTGGCACTTAATGTTTGCAATAAATGTAAAGAAATAAAAAGGCAGTGGATTGGGCAAAATAGGGCAAGAACACTAAGAGGTACAAACCTCCAGTTAGAAAGTAAATAAGTCGTGGTTATATAATATACAGCATAGAGAATACAATCAACAATATTGTAATAACTTTGCTTGGTGACAGACCATTACTAGACATACCGCAATGTCAATTCATAATGTACATAAATGTCAAATCACTCTGTTTTACACCTGAAACTAACGTAATATTGTAGGTCATGCTGTATAGCACAGGGAACTCTTCCCAGTATTCTGTGATAATCTATGTGGGGAAAAAATCAGAAAGAGAATGGATGTGTGTATGTGTATGACTGAGTCACTTTGTTGTATGCAGAACTTACCACAAATTTGTAAATCAACTATGCTTTAAGAAAACTTAAATGTTGTAGGGCAGTTATACATCAACTTTAAAAAAATAAAAGAAAAAAAGAAAGGGGAGCATTATTGTAGGCTGTTGTAGGCTGCACCAAAGCAAAAAAAAAAAAAAAAAAACCACTTCTGTAGGAAGTGGGAGGCGGGGCAAACTGAATTTTATGAAATAGCTAGAATTTGAGGCAAACTCAAGCCTTCCCAAGCTGGTGAGTATCTGTTTTCAATTTGTGCTTTAGTCATGTGAGATCCACCCCTTAATGAATGACACTTGGTCCTTGCACAAACCCTCTTCTACGTAAAGGAAAGGAGTCATTAGATAGGGGTTGGATAGACTGAAGATTCTAACAGCGTTTTTATTATTCTGAACAATAATTCTTCTCTGCTTTTCCATATCTGCCAGTTAACATCACTGTTGAACCTGTACCTGTGGTACCTGCTATCTCACCTGCAAATATCTCAGTCAATTACTCTGTGAAAATCAATGAAACATCAAATTCCATCAACATCACTGTGAAAAATGGTTCTGTCTTCCTCAATGTGATGGAGGCGGCTCAGGAAAAAAATAGCACTGTATATGGGTATGTCTGTATATAACCTAAGGATGAGGAATGTAATATGATTATAACAGTCTCAGCAAGAAGGCATCTGCACCTGCATATAAAATACATTTAAAACACTTCTCAATCAGGACCTCTGCTGTCCATCCACATTGCAGGGCAGGGCTTTAAAAAAGGGAGATGAAACTTCACCTTCTGGTACATAGCATATACTAAATTACTGCTCACTGAATAGATGAATAAGTACCAGGGATCTCTCTCCTGTCAGTAAAACTCCTTTAAGAAATAGAACCTCATTGAGTTCCCTGGTGGCTCATCGGGTTAAGGATCTGGCGTGGTCATTGATGTGGTGCAGGTTTGATCCCTGACCCGGGAACTTCCACATGCTGCGGGTGCAGCCAAAGAACCGCTGCAGTCAGACATTTTGTGTCTAGAATAGTGGTTCTCAACTATTTTTGGACCACCAACACCTTTGAAAATCAGGTGAGTGGGATTCTCATCCCAGAAAAATGAACAAATGCACAAAGCTTGTCATTTAAATCAGAGGTTTCACAGATGCCCACTTCTTTATGCCATCCATACTTTTAGGGGATTCATGGACATCCTAGATTAAATTTCTTCATCCTTGAGAGGATAAATAGAAATACTTATAAATATTAAATTAAGACATTGACTTTGCCTCTAAAAAATACAGTGCATTTGGCTTCTTAAATCCAACTGACAACAACTTATTGCATCAAATAGCATAAAGTAAGATACTACAGAGAAAATCATATATATGTGAAAACATATGCCTGTGTGTATGTATATGTGTCTGTGTGTGTGTATACACAGCTATAAAGCATGTTTTCAAGTGTCCCCAGGACGATAGAGAAATGTGACTAAAGAATATGAAACAAACATTTAATATGTCATTTTTTTTATTAAACAGACATGAAATATTAAATTATCCTTTCCTGTTCCTCTTTTGTAAGTGCCTCTCGGACAACAGATTAACACCTTCTTGTACTGCTTTAGTATCTTCAACGGCTACTGTCTGGGGTAGAAGATGAGAAATTGTAGATGGCAGAGTGTCCTCTACGACAGGAAAGAGGGGCAGAAAGCCTGGGCATCATTTCTCTAATTCTGCATGGATTGTCACTGCCTGCATCAGAATCACCTGGAATGTTGACGAAATGTGCAGGTTCCTGGTCCCAGACCAGACTTACAGAATCAGGGTATCTGGGGATAGGGCGAAAAGATGAGCATTTTTTTTGTAATATCGTCCAGTGATTCTTAGGTACATTAAAGTTTGAGAAATGCCCGTGTGGAGTTGCCTCGAACAGGCTAAGCTCCTGTAACCCATTCACTGTTCCCCCACAGTTTTACCATGGTGGAGAGCTCATGGGGCCCCTACATCACCTGTGTTCGGGGCATATGTGCCAGCAATAGTGACAGAACCTACTGGGAACTTCTGAGTAACAACAAATCACTAGACCAAGGTAAGGGGGAATACGCCAAACAACTCTGCAGGATGAGATGCCCAAAGCATTCGGGTGTGAGAGTGTAAGCTTTGGTGGGGAATGTGCCAAGGAGCTGGGAGAGCAATATCCATTATTTGATGATTGGTGATCCAATCACTTGACCCACTTCTCCTTCTTTCTTTTCAGGAGCTGGGAGTTATGTTGTCAAGAATGGAGAGCATTTAGAGGTTCTTTGGAGCAAATACTAAGAAACTCAAGCTTTCCTTGGTGGGTCTAATCCTCTTGGAATGGAATTCCGTGTGGAAACCGATCTCATGCTTTCCATTTCATTTAGTTCAATCCCAATAGCATAGTCAATAACCTCTGCTTCTCTCTTTGCATATTCAATAAAAGATCAGCAACTATACTGAAAGAGCATGTTCTAATCATTTCACATTAAAAGGGGATGATTATTAGAGAGAAGAGGACCTCCAAAAGAAGTGAAGCGAGAGACTAGACCAATGTCTAACAAGCTGCATTCTACTCAAGGATCCCCTTATCACTATCTAGTGGCAGCTGAGGGAAATGGAGAAAAAAGTTCTAGGTCTAATGTTGCAGCTGCAACCAATGAGATCCCGGGAAAGTCTGTAGGGAGACTGAGCTGTCTGAAACCCAGATGCATAGGAGGAATGGAGAAGGTGTCTTGGCTTCCTATAGACAGTGGGTATGGAGAAAAACACTGCTCTGGAGAAAGGATAAAATGTGAGGCTTATACATCAAAAGTCAGTCCATAAAATCTGAACAACAATTTCATCCCCTCCTCCAGCTGCCTCCCCTGGGTCCCACTTGTTCTTCTGCCACATTTATTTTCCTTTTATTTCACCATAAAAATCACCCTTATATTTATATCACCAAAATACACATGCAAAAAAAAAAATCCCACTCTAACGTTCACTTCAGCAGAATTCACTTTAAAAAAAAGTTGAATCATGTCTAAGCAGCATGAGGTGGGTTACACTTTTTACTGAGTACCTGAGCTACGTGGACATTCAGTCGGGGACCAGAAAGTGCCTTTAAGATGCCGAAGGGCAAAGGATGCTCCAGATAAACCACAAAGTAACCCATTTAGTCCATCAACAGAGGATTGGATAAAGAAGATGTGGAACATGTATACAATGAAAAATTACTCAGCCATAAAAAAGAATGAAAAAATGTCATTTGCAGCAACATGGATGGACCTAGAGATGATTATACTAAGTGAAGTTAAATTAGACAAAGAAAGACAAATATCACGTGAGATCACTAATATGTGGAATTCAATTTTAAAATGATACAAAATAACTTATTCACAAAACAGAAACAGACTCAGAGATTTTGAAACCAAACTTGTGGTTACCAAAGGTGAAATGTTATGGGGAAAGGATAAATTGGGATGTTGGGATCTGCATATACACACTACTATATACAAAATCGATAAGTAAAAAGGACTTACTGTATAGCACAGGGAAGTCTACTCAATACTCTATGGGAAAAGAATCTGAAAAGAATGGATATGTGTATATATATATAAGTGATTCCCTTTGTTGTACACCTGAAGCTAACACAATATTGTAAGTCAACTATACTCCAATAAAATTTAAAGAAAACATATAATTTAACAAAAAGTAACACATTTAAAATAACCTCCAAAAGGAAGGAGGCCTGTAAGTAGAATTAGTTAAATTATTTCAGCAATGCCTCCCTCTTCTCCTTGTGTTTTCAGGATAATCGTCTCTTGTTCCCCTCAACCAGCAATCCTGCTTCATAGTCAGGGTTTGAACGCTCTTCCTACACACGACTTTCTAGTTCTGATTCTTAACTCTGCCTTGGCCTTCACTAACTAGGTATGACAGACGACTCCATAGCTGGACAGCAATGGATTCTGCCCTCTTTGGTCTCTGTTGCATCTTGAAAGCTAAGTTAGACATGGGGGATCCCCATGGTGCCATTAGCATTGAACCAGCTGTCAGATCTGTCTGCAGGCTATACAGTCTATGTCAAATTGAAGGATAATGGCTTAAGGTCACAGATATGGAAACTCATAGTTGATTTTATCATCATATTTAATGATAAACTGTGTAGTCACACAGCTTATCATCCAACTACAACCCTGTTAAGACTGAAAGTGAATACTATTAATAATTACACTCAGAATAAAGAAAACAGATTAAAAACTGAGACTCTCCTGGGAAAACCAGTGTATATGGTCAATATTACCCATAAGGAAAAATAAAGAAGCTTGAGCAAAAACATACACAAATATGACAAAATACCAAAAAGTATTCCCCTGGAAATTAATCAATGAAACTGAATCTCAGTATAACAAAGCTGGAACAGGTCTCTCCAAGATCTGTAACTCTCTCGATGGTTTTAGCTCAATTTTAATAATATTCAGTCAATACCAGTAAAGCACCCAATTTGTATTAGACCTATTTTCCCAAATATGATACAGTAGGATTTTTCTGGTAGTCTAGTGGTTAGAATTCAGTGCTTTCGCTGCTGTAGCCTGGGTCCAAGTCTTGGTCTAGGAACTGAGATCCCACATCAAGCTCCTCTACACTATGGACAGAAAAAAAAAAGAAAGCAAAAAAAAATTCATACATCCAAATATGGTACAAGAAATTAATTTAACTGGTACACCAAATAACAGGGCATCGAAGCATTAAAGACCCTTTCTTTGCAATTCTCATTTAATTCTGATGGTATCAAACATAAAAATCCCACTTTGTGTCACTATGTTTCCCAGCACCAGCACTGCCAGCCTCCATTTCTGACCGAGAGGAGTTTCTTCGTGCTGTGTCTCTAAGTAGAAGGTAGTTAACACTGCTATCTGATGGAAACGCCATTAATCCCAGAGAGAGACATGAAGCTCAGTAGAATAATATCCTCTTAGCCTTCCACTAACATCAGCCAGTGAAACCTTGCTCAGGCCATGCTTGCACTCTGAGATGTGCCTACGGCTTGAGATTATGTCATAATCTAGACCAAGTCTGAAAGGAGAAATTTATGTCTGCTGCCACAGCAAAGAACCATCAATATAAATAAATCTTTTGGATGTCCAGAGAGCATCTGGGTGCTCTGATACCAGAAAATTAGGCATAAGAAAAAAAGGGGGGGGGGGGAATAAATAAATAAGCCCAGTCAAGAGTTAGCCAAGGACTGGAGTTCCCATTGTGGCTCAGCAGGTTAAGAACCCAGCTGCTATCCATGACAAGGCAGGTTCGGTTCCTGGCTTAACTCAGTGGGTTAAATGAACCGGCGTTGCCACAAGCTGCAGTGTAGGTCGCAGATGTGGTGCCTTAGATCTGGCATGGCAGTGGCTGTGATATAGGTCAGCAGCTGCAGCTCAGATTCGACCCCTAGCCTGGGAATTTCCATATGCCTCAGGTGCCGTCCTAAAAAGAAAAAAAGAAAAGAAAAGAAAAGTCAAGGACTATCAAAACATATTAGTTAAGAAATGTATGGCCTCTGTGGTTTCTGTTCTGGAAGTTGTTTGCTAATAGAAACAACTGTGTCAACATGAGTCTTGTAGCAACCTTGACTGTGAGTGGTAATTTACAACAAAGTGTATATTTGAAGAGCCAGCACATGGAAGGGTGCCTGGGTCACCTCTGATGGTTATGAACAGGCTCTGGAACCCAAGGTCAGCGCCATGCTGGTTCCTAATCCTGTACTGGATTCTTCCTGCTGTTGTTACCAAATTACCACAAATAGACTGGCTTAAAACAGAGGCACATTTTTCTCATACACTTTTGGAAGTCAGAAGTCTGAACTGACACTTACTGGGCTAAAATCAAAGTGTTGAAAGGGCTGCGTTCCTCAGAGCTTTTAGGGAAGGAGCTATTTCCTTGCGTGTTCCAGCTTCAGGAAGAATATCATGTTTCTAGGCTCAGGGCCCCGCCATCTTCAAAGCCAGCAATAGCATCATTCTGACCTCTGCTTCCTTCATCACATCTCCTTCTCTAACTCTCTGGCCTCCCTCTTCCTCTCATAAGGACCCCTGTGATTACATTGAGCCACCCAGATAATCTAAAATAATCTTCTATCCTAAAGTCAGTTTAATAGCAACCTTAATTCCCTTTACCATGTAACCTAACACATTTACAGACTCCAGGGATTCAGGATTAGGACATGGACCTCCTGTGGTGAGAAATTCTCTAATCCTTCACGTGGCATGCAAAGCCCTCCACCATCCAGACCCAAACTGTCTTTCTGGCTTCATCTCCCACCAAAGGCTGTGTATTAGTTACACGCTGCTGTGTAACAAGCCACCCTAGAACTTAACAGCTTATAGCAACAACTGTATTATCTCACAGTTTCTCTGGGTGAGGAATCCAGAGACAGGTTACCTGGGTCCTCTGGCTCGTGGTGCTCCCCGAGGCTGCCACTAAGGTGTTGCATAGGGCTGCCTTCATCTCAAAGCTCAGCTGAGGAAGGATCTGCTTTCAAGACCACCTTCCTGATCGCTGGCAGGATTCCTTCCTCCCTGGCTGTGGACTGGAAGATGCTCTCAATTCTTTGCCTCCACAAGGCAACTCACAACGTGGCAGCAGCTTCATCAGAGCAAAAAGTGGGAAGAACCAGAGGGACCTCAAGCAAGAGGGAGCCGGTCTTCTGTAACTTCATCCCATCACTTTTTCTGTTTTCTGTTTATTGGATGCAAGGGCAGCCCGCACAGCAAGAGAAGGGACTCAATTACCTAACAGCATGAACACTGGGAGGTGGGGACATGGGGAGATGTTAGAAGTTGTCTAGCACATCCCAATACATATCCTGTGTTCTCACCTATGAAACCATCACCATTCCCCAAGAAAGAAAAAAACGCTTTATCACCTTTGTTATACATTTGTCCATTAATTCACTCATTCAAAAAATATTCATTGGATAATGCCTTGTGCAGCAACACGGATGGACCTAGAGATCATCGTGCTGAGACAGAGACAAATACTATACGGTATCACTTATTAGTGAAATCTAAAATATGACACATGAACTTATTTACAAAACAGAAACAGATTCACCAACATAGAATGTAAACTTGTGGTTGCCAAGGTGAGGGGATAAATCAGGAGTTTGGGATTATACGTAAAATAGATAACTAACATGGACCTAACTGTACAGCACAGGGAACTCTGTTCAGTATTCTGTAATAACCTAGATGAGAAAAGAATCTGAAAAAAATGTACATATGTATGTACTATGACTTACTCACTTTGCTGTACACCTGAAACTAACACAATGTTGTAAATCAACTATATATACTCCAATAATTTTTTTTTTTTTTTTTTTTTTTTTGCTTTTTAGGGCCACACCCACAGCATATGGAGGTTCCCAGGCTAGGGGTCGAATCAGAGCTACAACTGTCGGCTTACACCACAGCCACAGCAACACAGGATCCGAGCCACGTCTGCAACATACACCATGGCTCACGGCAATGCCAGATCGTTAACCCACTGAGCGAGGCCAGGGATTGAATCCGCAACCTCATGTTTTCTAGTCATTTTCCTTTCCACTGTGCCATGACAGGAACTCCAACAAAATTAAAAAAAAAAAAAAAAAAAAAAAACTCATGGTTACCAAAGGGGAAGGAGTGGGAGAGAGATGAATTATGAGTTTGAGATTAGCAGATACGCACTACTATATATAAAATAGACAAGGGAGTTCCCGCTATGGTGCTGTGGGTTAATGATCAGAATTGTGTCTCTGTGGAGGCTGCAGTTGTGGTGTAGGTTATAGTTCTGGCTCGGATTCGATTCCCGGCCGAGGAAATTCCATATGCCATACAAGTGAGGCCAAAAAGAAAAAGTTAAAAAAAAAAAAATAGGAGTTCCCATTGTGGCTCAGTGGGTTAAGAACCCAACATAGTGTCCATGATGATGCGGATTTGATGCCTGGCCTCACTCAGTGGGCTAGGGATCCAGTGTTGCGGCAAGCTATGGCGTAGGTCACAGATACAGCTCAGATCCAGCAATGCTATGGCTCAGGCCAGTAGCTGTAGCTCCAATTCCGCCCCTAGCCAGGGAATTTCATATGCTGCACATGTAGCTATAAAAAGAAAAATTAATTAATTAAAACAAAAACTAAAATAGGAGTTCCCATTGTGGCTCAGGGGTTAATGAATCCAACTAGGAACCATGAGGTTGCGGGTTCGATCCCTGGCCTTGCTCAGTGGGTTAAGGATCTGGCGTTGCCGTGAGCTGTGGTGTAGGTCGCAGACGTGGCTCGGATCCCTTGGGGCTGTGGTGTAAGCTGGTGGCTACAGCTCGCATTGGACCCCTAGCCTGGGAACCTCCATGTGCCTCAGGTGTGGCCCTAGAAAAGACAAAAAATAATAAAAGAAAAGAAAAGAAAAAACAACAAAGTCCTACTGTACAGCACAGGGAACTATATTCAGTACCCTGTAATAAACTGTGACGGAAAACAATATGAAAAAACATATATATTATTTACCATATATAAAAATCACTTTGCTCTACACCGGAAATTAACACATTATAAATCAACTCTATTTCAAGAAAAAAATAAAATAAGATAAAAAAAAATGGGAGTGCCCATTGTGACACAGGGGAAACGAATCCGCCTAGGAACCATGAGGTTGAGGGTTCGGTCCCTGGCCTTGCTCAGGGGGTTAAGGATCCGGCGTTGCCGTGAGCTGTGGTGTAGGTCACAGACGAGGCTCGGATCCCGCTTTGCTGTGGCTGTGGCGGAGGCCAGCGGCTACAGCTATGATTCGACCTCTAGCCTGGGACCCTCCATATGCCGAGGGTGCAGCCCTAAAAAAAAAAAATTTTAAAATTGTTTTCCAGTATTCGATTCCTACTGTGAGTTAGGTGGTCTCTCAAGTGCCTGGGGCAAAGCAGTGAACAAAAAAGATGACCTTACCCCGTTGGAGCCGTGGGGGACAAGACAGGCCATAAACGAACCACACACACACTGTGACGGGGGTGAGGCGCTGTAAGGGGCACAGTGGGTGTCAGCAGGGGTGACGCTGTCCCATATGCCATGGTCTGGGAAGGCATCTGTAAAAGCTGACCATTGAGCAGAAACATCAAAGAAGTGAAAGGTTCACACTGAGAATATTTGGAGTAAGAGCGTCCTGGGCGGAGGGGACAGCAAGTGGCTGAAGGTTTCAAGGAACAGCGAGGCGTGCTAGATCACGGGGGCAGAGCAAGCAAGGAGGAGCGGGCGGTGAGGTCCAGAAGGAAACCAGACACCAGACCTCACAGGGCCTGTAGGTCACTCAAAGGACTTTGAATTTTGGAGTTCCCATTGTGGCTCAGTGGGTTAAGAACCTGGACGTAGTGTCCATGATGATGCGGGTTCCATCCCTGGACTCTCTCGCTGGGTTGAGGATCCGGTGTTGCTGTAGCCGTGGCACAGGCTGTACCCCTAGCCTGGGAACTTCCATATGCCACAGGTGCAGCCGTAAAAGGGAAAAAAAAAAAGGACTTTGAATTTTATTCTAAGATGGGAGTCACTGGAGAAGCTCCCCCTGCCCCCCGCCAAAGGAGCTACTTAAAATGTGGTAGTTAGAAAAAAAAAAAAAGTAGCGACCCTTCGTAATCTCATTATTTACAGTTTCTGTGATAGGGACGTATACTTTGCTTTATTATACAGCTACAGCTCTGAAAAAATATATATCTATATGTCAGTGAAAAACTAATCAATCTAAGAGAGAAACGGAAAATCTTATTTGAGCCAAACTGAGGATTATAAAGAGCATCTCAGGAAGGTCTGAGGACTCAAAAAGCCCGCGTTGTTACTACGAGCTTTCTAATAGTCTTCAACTCTGAGTCAGACTTTCCCTGATCATAGATGCCACTTTGGCCTTTAGCTTTGCCAAATTTAAAGCAAAATACTTCAACTTTTCTGTATGAAGGCTGGGAAGGAGCTTTTAAAACTCATAATTTTTTAAATTGTCTAATGCTGCTATGCATGTAATCATTATGTATGTGTAATCAGGCTGGTTGGAGGGAGGAAAAGAAAAGGGGACACACAGGAAAAGCAGACTGGAAACCCCCTTCAGAATTATATAATCTGGCTTATATTGGGAGGAAGCATATATCTTTGGGGAACTATAATAATAAAAGACGTCAGTATCCAGTATAATGGAACACGGCACTATCTTTACCAATAAAAAAATTTAATGATTTTTATTTTTTCCATTATAGTTGGTTTACAGTGTTGTCAATTTTCTACTGCTCAGCAAAGTGACCCAGTCACACATATATACATACATTCTTTTTCTCACATTATCCTCCATCATGTTCCATCACAAGTAGCTAGATATAGGTCCCTGCACTATATAGGAGGAGCTCACTGCTTATCCATTCCAAATGCAACAGTTGGCACCTATTAAGCCTGGACTCCCAGTCCATCCCACTCCCTCCCCCTCCCCCTTGGCAACCACAAGTCTGTTCTCCAAGTCCATGAGTTTCTTTTCTGTGAAACGGTTCCTTTGTGCCGTATATTAGATTCCAGATATAAGTGATATCATATGGTATTTGCCTTTATCTTTTTGACTTTCTTCACTTAGTATGAATCTCTAGTTCCATCCCTGTTGCTGCAAATGGCATTATATTGTTATTTTAATGGCTGAGTAGTATTCCATTGTGTTTATGTACCACATCTTCTTAATCCATTCATTTGTCGAAGGACATTTAGGTTGTTTCCATGTCTTGGCTATTGTGAATAGTGCTGCAATGAACATACAGGTGCATGTATCTTTTTAATATTCAAATTAAAAAAAAAGAAATCTCTGAGAACGGTTTCACCCATTAGAAGTCAAGGCACATTTTTTTAAGTTTTTTTTTGAGAGAGGACTATCCATCAAATGACGTATTATTGACAGTTTAATCTAGATCTAAGCGCCATCGTGGTGGGTCATTTGATCTTCAAGATCAAGAAAGAAATCGACCTTTAAGTTCTCTTGTTGATGCTGAGGGATATTGTGCTTTACAGGTGAGCAGGTGTTTCTGCTGATGGATGAGACACACACTGCACAGCTCGGGAGAGAGGCCAATGGCAGAGATGATCTTTCGTCTTGTCTTTTCATAAAAACATAACTTTTATTTCACATCTATGTATTAGCTGATATAGTTCATTGCTCCCATGTTTTCTAATTTACTTTAAAAGATAATACCTGAAAACCCTGAGTGTTTGAAACTGCTTCCATGCCCAGGTAAGGGAAGAGAAATCAAACAAAACAATTTTTGGGAAATTGTTCCATTGCTTGCCCAACATCAAACAGCTCTGAAGAGCCTAGGCTGGAACCCAGGTCAAGCCAACTTAGTTAACTGCATAAAGCCAGACCTCACCTGGAGAATGCATTACCTGAGAGCCTAAGAGGGCTGAGTGTAAACAATGTGCCCTGGCCTGAAAGTGAGGTGCCGCCTTAGCACTCACCCAAACCACCGTGAAGTGGTTGTTGAGAAGCAGCCGGGAGGTGGTCTGGGCGTGAACAGGCTTCGGAGGAAGCCTCCTTTGTACTCACACATGAGCCAACGACCCACGTAACCTCCTAAGATTTTGGTAAAGGCACTTTGCCATCACTGCCTTCACTGCACACTAAGTCCCAAGCATTTCATATGACCTCACTTGACTGTGCCGCCTAGAAGTCACCTTCAGATACCCTGGAGAATCTACAGTAGGTAAACAGATAAGCAGATGGAAATCAGTTCAACCAGGGAGAGAGAGAGGTCAATGGAAGCAGTTAGAGGTAGCTGGGAGTAGGGAGGAGGGCAGGGTGTCTTACCAAGAGAGGTATATATAAGAAAAAGGAGAGGAAGAGTCTATGTGTGAACCCGGGGACTTGTGAACAGCAGACATGGATGGAGTGACAGGAGAAAGCAGGATGGCCCGAGCTGCCCTCCAGCTCCTGACCCTTCTCTGGGTTGTAGCTGGAACCAGCACCCAGACCCGAAGCTCATGCTGTGAGTAGAGTATTTTTTCTAAGGAGGTCAGGACAGCAAATACCCTGCGGACAGGCAGAAACCTCAGACACTGGTGTCTGCCGATGAGAAAGTGCCTGAATATAGCCATCATGGTGGGAGTTCCAAAACGGGAGGGTCAGAGAGGGAGTGTGCGTGCTTCACCTTTCCTGACTTGAGGGCACAAGTTCCTCGAGAGGCAGGTCTCAAGGGAGAGACCCTCGGGGACTGTTCTGACCAGATACCATCACTAGTGGGAATGTTGGGTACCTGCTACAGATAGGTCAGATCCCAAATCTTTCATATTTTTCCAGTAGGAGTGAAGGGGAAAAAAATGGATGCAGGGAAACCAATGCTTTCTAGGAACATGCTAGAAATAGTATGAAATGTCTGTGAGTCATATTGTTTGGCGTTACTAAGTGAGAAATCACTCTTTTTGTTATTGCTGTTATTTTTGCTTTTTTATGGCTGTATCTGACACATATGGAAGTTCCCGGGCTAGGGGTCAAATCAGAGCTGCAGCTGCTGGCTTATCCACAGACACAGCAGTGCGGGATCCTAGACCACAGCTCATGGCAATGTCGGTTCCTTAAGCCACTAAGCAAGGCCAGGGATTGAACCTGCATCCTCATGGATAATAGTCGGGTTCGTTACCACTGAGCCATTATGGGAACTCCCAAGAAATCATTTTCTGAAAGATAAGACTTATTTGGGTAGCTGGAGGGACTGAATGACCTCTAAAGGAAAATCTCAGTGTTTTCTCCACTTCCCTTTTTTGTTTATTTTAATGCAATTTATTTTTTAATTAAAAATTTTTATCAAAGTATAATTAATTCTCCAGTTCTCTTTAAAAATCACCCCTAGGAGTTCCCTTGTGGTAAAGCGGGTTAAGGCTCTGGCGTGGTCACTGCAGCAGCTGTCACCACTGCTGTGATACAGGTTCAGTCCCTGGCCCAGGAGCTTCTTCATGCTGTGAATGTGGCCCAAATATAATAATAATCACCCCTAAAGGAGGCATCTCTGAGGATATCAATGCTTATCCTGTCCTCTCTGAGAGACTCAGAAAACGAGTTTCTGAGAAAGGAGGAGAGAGAGGGGGCGGTTTAGTAAATGGCTTTGCACTTCCCAGCTGTTCCGCCTGCAGAGCAGCCCTTGGTTAACGGCATCCAGGAGCTCATGGAGCGCTCCGTGACCAGCTCGGCCTTCCCAAACCCCAGCGTCCTGATTGCCATGAACCTGGCTGGAGCCTACAACACAGAGGCCCAGAAGCTCCTGACTTACGAGCTCATGGCCAGCGACACATCCGGTGAGAAGCCACAGCCCCTCTGCATGCTCCCTGAAACTCCACCCCCAGATCCCCCTCTCCCTGTCCCCCCTCACCCCAGTGCCACCTGTGACTGTACCCGAAGTCACCCAAACACCTTTCCTTACATACCTTGGAGGACGTTTTAAAGTCAGGACCCTCAGAGGAGGACAATAAAAAGCAGAAAGAGCTCTAGATTAGACGTAAAAGAGCAGGCTTCCGGGTCTGGCTCTGCCACTTATTAACTCTGTGACCTTGAACTGGTCACAGATCCCAGGCAACCTCACCTTCCTCATTTGCGAGACACAGATAATTCTAATAACAATAACACTAACAACAACAACGGCAGCAACGACAATAAAACCTCTGTCCAGCCTGCCTCACCAGAGTTGCTTTGAGGCTCCAGTTAGATAAACATGAATAGAGTAAAAATTATTTGCTAACTATACATTCTTACATATGGATTGGTATGGGTACTCTTGCTGCTTTTCTAAACAGATAGCAGAAGTTCCTGATGGGGCTGTCAAGTCCCATGGGCCACTAGATTAAACATTCCTTCATTGTTTTTCTATACTCCTTTCCTTCTGAAAGACAGGTCAGAAAATTATCTAATCACATTATTAAAAAGTCAGAATGATCTGGAAAGAAGGCGAGAGCTCAGCCCTGGTTTCGGTGCCCCCTCCCCCCGAGAATGCCCATGTTGAACTCTTTGTCCTCTCGCCTACAGACCTGACCACAGGTCAGCTTGCCCTCACCATCATGGCACTCACCTCCTCCTGCCGAGACCCTGGGGACAAAACAGACATTCTACACAGACAAATGGAGAGCTGGGCACCTTCAAGTAAGACCTCATCTGAGGGGAGGGGGAAGGGAGGCAAATGAAATGGTCCCTTCTGAAAATTTAAAGTCTATAAAGAAAAGGATGGGAGAGTGGAAACTTAGGGAAGAGACGCAAAGGAACTCCGATAACCCCAGCAGTGAGGTCTCCACGTCCAGTCCAGTGAACTGACTGACCACTGTCCCAGGGATGCACGTCAGTGCTACCACCCGGGGACAGCAGCATCCTTGCATTCTCTTCTCATGCCAGATGACATTCCGAGACCCCCCACCCCGCCCTCTGAGGTTACCTCTGGCCACTACGGAATCTTTCTTTTTGGAGAGGTTTTCTAGCGATGTCTGTGTAGACATCACAAACACTGAGAGCGGACTTGTGTTTGCCGTGGGGGAAGGACGGAGTGGGCAGGACGGGGAGTTTGGGGTTGGTACATGCAAACTACTACATTTGCAATGGATAAGCAATGGGGTCCTACTGTATAGCATAGGGAACTATGTCCAATCTCTTGGGTTAGAACATGACGGAAGATAGCACAAGAGAAAAAACAAAAGGAATGTATATACAGGTATGACTGGGTCACTTTGCTGGACAGCAGAAACTGACAGAACACTGCAAATCAACTACACTTTAATTTTTAAAAAGAATCACTATAATATAAAATTCTATTTTAACAATTTTGTTGTCAGAGGGTCCTCTTTCTGGCCATGTTATTAAAATCAAGTATCAAATGAAAAAGAAAATAACTAGCCTTAGACTTTTTTTTTTTTTTTTTTTTTTTGCTTTTTAGGGCCCCACCTGTGGCATATGGAGGTTCCCAGGCTAGGGGTCTGCCACTCTACACCACAGCCACAACAACACGGGATCCAAGCCACGTCTGTGACCTACCCCACAGCTCATGGCAACCCCAGATCCCCGACCCACTGAGCAAGGTCAGGGATCAAACCCGAATCCTCATGAATACCAGTTGGATTTGTTTCCACTGCGCTACAACGGGAACTCCCTAGCCTTGGACAATGTATTTAACCTATGTTGGCATCCATTTTCTCATTCATAAAACGAATTTACAATTAAGATAAAAAAGGTTTGGCTTTTCCTTTTTCACAACATTGGTCTTAGGAAGGCCCTCCCTCTCCTTCCAGGCCTTGATACCTATGCTTCAGCCTTCTATGGACCAAGCCTGGCAATCCTGGCTCTGTGCCAAGACAACCCAGAGAAGACCTTACCAATAGCAGCCCGCTTTGCCAAGATCCTGATGGCCACTTCCTCTCCCTTAAATACAGGTGAGTAGGGCACCACTTGTAAACACCGTCCTGAGCTGGGAACGTCAAGGAGCACTGAAGGGTAGAGCTCCAGGGGACAGTGGGAGGGAGGAGCTTTCCATGGAGGAGGAGCTGAGGACCATGAAAATGTCTGCAGATGGAAGATGCTTAGCAAATATTGGTTGGACATGTGAATGAGGCATAAATGAAAGAGAGAAAGTAAAACATGGAAACCAGAACAATGCTTGTCATGTCTGCCAGTTACAGAATCTCCACTGGGAATAATTAACACATCATCCAAATCAGGCATTGTTCCCAGAGAAATGATTCAATGATTAAATCAACGTCTAGACAAAGCCCTACCCTGAACCTCGTCTTGAATTGACACTGATGCTCCCACACGCTCTTCTCAATGCTTCTCCTTACAACATCCAAATATTCTCTTTATATTAAACAGCCACCCTCTGAACCTTAAATCCATGATGTTCCCCCTCAAGGATACACTGGAACCATCATTCCTTTATCCTGCAAGCACATGGTTGTTGTGAATGGAAGCTTTATCCTCTACAACACCACGTCCTTCTTCTTGCATACCGATCCCCCTTCTCTGTATAATTCCCTCTGTGAGGGCCACTTTTATGTCCCTCATTTGTGGTCATCTTTTCTCCTCTGCCACTCTCCAAGCACTAGCCCTATCTCAGGTTTGCCCCCCTTATACGGGCCTCATCAGTAACCTCTCTCATTTCAGGCTCGATCAGACCAACACGCAGGTAGATATTCATTTACTCAAGTACCTCCCTGAGAGTCAAAAACAGTGTGGTCTTTGTTCCCATCTGGGACCTCGTGCATCGCTGGGGGTATCTCCGCCAGTTCAGGAAACTGGGACTTTGCCAATGTTGTCCTCCTTAATGGGGTGATGCAACCTTCGGGTGGAGATTAGGGCGAGGAGGAAAAGATCGATGAAAAAAAAAATGCCATCTAGCAAGTCTTTGATTTGTTCTGGTCTCCTCATGCCAGAGTTTACTATTATATGTTTGAGTTCACATATAATAATAACGAAATAATGAAAAAAATCTCCTCTGCTGGTCACTGTGGGGGATGCAAAACCTGACCGCCACCATCCAAGCTCACAGAGCACAGTGACAGCAGAGAGTGTCGAGATGTTAAAACAGGTACAAACAACAAACACTAAAAGGAGTTCAGAAGAGAGACTGCACCTGTTGTGTGGGATGGGCCAGAAGGCTTCATTCAGAGGTGGGGATGGCTGGGCCTTCACTAACTGGTGACATTTTGAAAGATAAGCAGTGGGACAAGAAAAGTGGGATTGAATACGCTGCCAGTCTTCTTCCATTCAAAGCATGAGTTGTGGAGTCACATAGATATGCATTCAGGTCCCAGTGCTGCTACTTACTAGCTGTGTGGCCTTGGGCAGTTACCTAACTTCTCTGAGCCTCCATTTCCTCATCCCTTAAAAGGATATAATTAGGTTCTAGTTCACAGATTGTTCTGAAGGGTAAAGGAAATGTTAGTTGTTCGTGTCGTGGTGGTAATGGTGGTGGCAGTCTTACCCCTCACTGTGATTCACAGACACGGGAGCAGTGGTGACCTTGGCTCTGACCTGTATGTACAACAAGATCCCTGTAGGCTCAGAGGAAGGTTACAGAGCCCTGTTCAGTCAGGTGCTGAGGAACACTGTGGAGAACATCAGCGTGAGGATCCAAGACAACGGCATCATCGGAGACGTCTACAGCACTGGCCTCGCCATGCAGGTAACCGCGTCACCCGTGTTCCTCCCTGGGTCCGTGCCGCTAAGCCTGGCTTGTAGGACCAAGAGACCAGGCTCCTTTTAATATCTCTGGGGAAGACTGGCCAGTGTGACTCAAGGTAGATTCCTTATGGCACCTTCCTTTCTCTACTGGTAAAATACAGGTAAGCATTAATCCCCCCACCTCATAGGTAAAGTATAAAAAACAAGCATACATTGGAGTTCCCGTCGTGGCACAATCGTTAATGAATCCGACTAGGAAACATGAGGTTGCCGGTTCGATCCTTGGCCCCGCTCAAGTGGGTTAAGGATCCGGCGTTGCCATGAGCTGCGGTGTAGGTTGCAGATGTGGCTCAGATCTGGCGTTGCTGTGGTTATGGTGCAGGCCAGCAGCTGTGACTCTGAATGGACCTCTAGCCTGGGAACCTCCATATGCCGCAGGTGTGGCCCTAAAAAGCAAAACAATAAATAAATAAATAAATAAATAAAAACAAGCACACATAAACTCTTTTCACTTCCTTGGGGGAAAAAAGAAACAAATCTAAGAAATGTATTTGTTTATTATTAATAATAATCAGTTTGTTCATAATCATTATGGATAACTGAAAGTTTGGTGCATTAAAAAATTGGATATTTGAGTAGGTTCTCAAAAGATACTGAATCTTCTGATTCCATCTTGCCAGTCAAGTGTTCTTTTACCAGCTCTTTATCTTGATCCAAAAAAGGTGGGATTCTATTCAAAATGATTAACGAAAATTATCTAAAGCTGGCTGTACATTAATCTATATCAAGTTCTTTTGCCATCAATCTCATCTCAGCCCCACAAAGATCCCTAATATACGGCAAAGCCAGATGGGTCTGGTCATCAAGTGTATATTCAGTCCTATGCTTCCTTCCCTCATGTAGATTCTCAGGCTTGGGTTTTATAAGATGCTACTTGATATAGCTCCAAATACAACCACACACACACACACACACACACACACACACACACACACACACACCTCGCCTCCTTCATTGATTAGGGTTGACTAGGGCAGCATCCTTCCATGGAAGAGACTCCAGTAACAGTGGGAAGAGAGATTTAACTAGAATCAGAAACTGAACGGTTGTCTGTGGCCAAATCCTCTGGCCTGACTGAAGAAATTTATTTTCCAAAATCTCAAAATGCCCTACAGGATTGACAGAGAAATTACAGCATGACCTTTCCAACTTGGAAAGCCTAAGAAACAGAGAATCATAATATTATGCTTAGAGGAATTAAATCAGGAAGAAAAAGATAATTGTATCACTTACAGGTGTAATCTAAAAAATTAATCATAAAAAAGTAATCATATCACTTACAGGTGGAATCTAAAAAATAATACATGGAGTTCCCATCATGAGGAGGTAGAAACGAATCTGACTAAGGACCATGAGGTTGCAGGTTTGATCCCTAGCCTTGCTCAGTGGGTTGGGGATCTAGCGTTGCTCTGAGCTGTGGTGTGGGCCACAGACACAGCTCGGGTCTGGTGTGGCTGTGGCATAGGCTGGCATCTGTAGCTCCGATTAGACCCCCTAGCCTGGGAACCTCCAAATGCCAAGGGTGTGGCCCTAAAAAGCAAAAAACTAAAAAAAAAAAAGTTAAAAATGAATTAAAAAATAAAAATAATACAAATGAAAGCATATGCAAAACAAATATAGACTCATAGATAGAGGAAAAAAAACTTGTAGTTACCAAAGAGGTGAGGGAAGGAAGGAGACACAAGTTAGGGGTATGGGATTAACAGATACAAAAGATCACGTATAAAATAGATAAGCAACAAAGACATACTCTATAGCACAGGGAATTATAGCTATTATTTTATAATAATCTATAATGGGGTATAATCTGCAAAAATGCTGAATTGCTATGCTATACACTTGAAATTAATACTGTAAATCAACTATACATCAATAAAAAGAAAACAGAATCATAGAGTTACAATGCCAGCCTCAAATCCAATTTAGCTTTGAACTAGTGCTAGGGGATGAAGACTGGTCTGATATTCCACACATTAAAAATTAGCAATGTGATACACAGCATGGTGACTATGGTTAATAATACTGTATTATATATTTGAAAGTTCCTAAGAGAGTAAATCTTAAAAGTTCCCATCACCAAAAATAAAAGTTCTCATCACAAGAAAATAATGCGAAACTATATGTGGTAGAGGTTAAACGGACTCACTGACAACATCCACCTCTGACAACATACCTTTGACAATATACACAAATACCAAGTCATTTGTTAGCATACCTGAAACTAAGATAATATGATGTGTCAATTATATCTCAAATTAAAAAATACTTTTAAAATTAAGATTAGGAGTCCCCTGGTGGCCTAGCAGTTGAGGATTCTGTGTTGTCACTGTTAAGTCTCAGGTTCGATCCCTGGCCTGGGAACTTCTGAATGCCATGAGTACAGCCAAAAAAATTAAGATTAAAAAGGTAAAGAAAGGGCATAAATAAACTAGAAATGTGTTCGTGTTAAACATAAGAATACATGCAAAATCCCCACTCCAACGTGCCATAGAACCAACTAATGAAAACAAAGCCAGTTTCTACATCATGTCGTGGTCAGTGAAATTTTGCCAGAGAATAAAACACTGTTTCTGTAGCTGAAACAAAAGCATTCAGTGAGCTCAGGTTTAGAAAGCTTTGTGGAAGAACAAAGGGAAACTGGAAGAAATACAAAACCAGTCTTCCTTATGACTCAGGTAAAATAAACTTGCTCACTTTATCGCCACAGAAGTGTTTGCCTTTGCTAATTTGACTTGTGAATTCTGTGTGGGATTTTTATCACACACAGGGTATACCCTGATAAGCTGTTCCAGGGAACTAAAGCTTTTCCTGGGGAAAAAAGCAGGACCTCATCTGTCTAGATATCAAAAGCCACATAGATTTCTTGTCAGAACACAAAACCTCTCTCTATACCCATTATGCCCCAGTGTTTACTCGGGCAATCTAAAGTCTAAAATCACCAGATATCTAATAAATAATCTTTTTTTAATCTAAAATGTTCTGGTGTAGAAAAGCAAAGGGTTCTAAGGCTGTAACAACTTGGATTTGAAACCCAGATGGGCCAATAGTGAATTCCCCAGAATTTCATTTTCCCCATAATAGCAAAGGTGTTTAAAAAAAAAAAATCACCAGCACATTGTGGTTTTCAATAATTGTCCCAGCAGAAGAGTGGGTGATCAATTTTTTTTTTAATTTTTTAGGGCCACACTCGCGGCATATGGAAGTTCCCTGCCTAGGGGTCGAATTGGAGCTACAGCTGCAGGCCTACACCACAGGCACAGAAACGCGAGATCCAAGCCGTGTCTGCAACCTACATTACGGCAACGCTGGATCCTGAACCCACTGAGCGAGGCCAGGGATCGAACCTGCGTCCTCATGGATCCGATTCGGGTTCATTACCAGTGAACCATGACGGGAACTCAGAGAGGGTGATCTTAAGCTTCTTTGTCAGCCTTCATTCTCCCTCTGCCAGCTGTCATCGCCCTTCACGTGACCTAGGCCACCCACATTGCTTCCCAGAGGCACTCCTGGGGCATTTCCCCTGTTCCAGAATCCCTCCTCTTTCTTCCATTGATATTCCAATGCTTTCAGTTGTCCTCTAACAAAAACTTAACATGGAGAGATAAACTTCTTTATGCAAAGTAATTCATGACATCTAACAGTTACTTCTCTCCAGAGTGTTGGCGCTGGAAACGTGTTCTCCCCTAAGCAAGGGGATACAGCTTGTTTAGTGAGCTTTAGGTGGTGAATGTGGCAAGTGCACAAGACCTGTTTGCTGGGAGTACCGACCTGATGCCGTTTAACCAAACTGCCCTGTGGGACAAGTCATTGTTATGGTAACCGAGGTGAACAGAGCCCATCAAAACTGCCGGGTTGCTCTTACTACTGCCTCTAGCTCACGGAGCCATTTCTAGCTTCCGTCTCCTCCTTCTCCCATTTCCCATTCAAATATCAGGTGAATCGGTCATCAGCAACCCCAGCCCATTAACATGCTCTGACGGCTGTGGTCAGCACAGCCCTAAAAACGGAGACAGGTGGTAACCACAGATTTCACATCACACATCACCAAGTGCATTTGCCTGGGGTCCCATCCGAGCCTCCAACGACCGCCCCAAAAGTAGGCAGGAACTATGTTTTCTCTTTTACCCGTGAGATGTAAAGCTCAGCAAAGTAGAGTGACTTGCTTGGTATATTCATCAAGACTCATTTGGCACATAACAGAAACCCAAATAATTTTTGCTTAAGAAAAAAAAAGGGGGGGGGGATTCATTATTTCACTGTAAACTGGGGGAATTCATGGCTGGATTGGGTGATTTCAGGATTTATCAAAATAAAGGGCTCAAATCATGATATCAGGGACCACTCTTTCTTCGTCTCTCAGCCCTGGTTTTTCTTACTCTCTCCTGCTGGATAGCTTCTTCTAAGTGACTGAGAGAGTCACTAGCAGTTCAGTGATGACCTACACGGTTCCAGCTAAATAACCTCAGCAGGGAAAAAAGTGCTTCTTTCCCCCAGTGTCTGTATATCAGGGAAGGACCCTGCTTAGTGCACATGCCCTCAATCACTGTCACCCAAAGGATGGCACTCGCCAACTGGCCCACCCCAGGCCTTGAGTGCCCCCCCCCCAGTAACCTCCATGGCCAGGGTTATGGAGCCTCTGGCTGACCATCCTGACATGATCACAAAATGTGGGAAGAGTCCTCAAAAGGGTGGACAGCACAACAACAACAAAAAAGACACCTACTATGGTTAGATGGCCAGGTGGTCCTAGCCTGGAGCTTGCTTTGTCCAGCTCCCATCCTCATTCTACATCCAAGAGCTATTAGCAAACACAGCAGCTCTAATGGCACTCCCTGAATCTGAGTCTAGCTCAGATCTTTGTGATGTGACTGCTGTGTGACACACTGTGCTAAGTGGTGGGGACACAGCTGTGAATAAGACACATTCTCATCATGCAGCTTTGGTTTTGGACTCTGGTTGATCACAAAGATGAGTGGTCAAGTCTTTCCCTTTTATAAGGGTTTATAAAAACCAGCTCTCAGCTATGCCTAATATCTCTCTCTCTCTCCCGCCCTCTCCTTGTCCCAGGCTCTCTCCGTGACACCTGAGCGACCTACCAAGGAGTGGGACTGCCAGAAGACTATGGATACTGTACTTACTGAGATTAAGGAGGGGAAATTCCACAACGCCATGGCCATTGCCCAAATCCTCCCTTCCCTGAAAGGCAAGACATATCTAGATGTGCCCCATGTGTCTTGCAGCCCTGGTAAGAACTCTTTAACTTCTGCCTCTCCCTATGTCATAAAATGGCAACTCATGCCAAGAATGATACATGGATCAAATTTTTTTTCAGTAGACTATTATATGTCAAGTATTATTGCTTAACTTCAATTCTTAATTTGTTTTTTAAATTTTATTTTTATTAGAGTATAGTTGATTTACAGTGTTGTGTCAATTTCTTCTGTACAGCATAGTGACCCAGTCATACATATACATATGTTCTTTTCCTCATATTATTTTCCATCATGGTCTCTCCCAGACACTGGATATAGTTCCCTGTGCAGTACAGTGGGATCTCATTGCTTATCCATTCTAAATGTAATAATTTACATCTACAAACCCCAAACTCCCAGTCCACCCCACTCCCTCCTCCCTCCTCTTTGGCAACTATAAGTCTTGTTCTCTGTGTCCATGAGTTGTTTCTGTCTTGTAGATAAGTTCATTTGTGCCATATCTTAGATTCCATATACAAATTATATCATGTGGTATTTGTCTTTCTCTTTCTGACTTACTTCACTTAGTATGAGAATCTCTGGTTGCATCCATGTTGCTGCAAGTGGAATTATATTTGTTCTTTTTTATGGCTGAGTAGTATTCCATTGTGTATATGTACCACATCTTCTTAATCCATAGGGCTTGCTACATCCATGACTCCCATGTAGATAGAGCCACAGGTGATTTCTAATCCCTAAGAGCTGTGTGGTGCTAGCATGCAGCCATACTGTCCTGCCTCCAGAATTCAGTACCCCCGTCTACTTCATCCAACACACATTCATTGAGCACCTGCTAGAGGTGGATACATTTTGTGGGATGCTGTTGAGGGGGAAGGTCCATGGTCCTAACAATCAAATAACATAACTTTCTTCCTTCGACAAATACACCAAACATTATGCAGGATCTTAACACATCCACTCTTTACAAAGTCAGGAGATAGTACATAGACAAAAACTATAATATTCTCGAAAATGAAATAAGTATTAAATGAAATAGAAGCTGCAAAAACAAAGACAGTGTGACCAATCATTGAGTTTGTCTTGGGTGCTTAAGAGAAGGACAGAGCTGACCTTTTAGCTAAGACTTGCAAGATCCAAATATTCGCTCATGGCACACCAAGGGGATGGGATGGAAACCTGGCATTTTATTTGAAAGTACCTCTATTTTATCCATTTACAAACAGAATACAGAGATGCCTAAAATTCAAACACTGTGGAAATATGTATTTAGAAAATACAGTCCTGAACTACCACCTCACACCAGTCAGAATGGCCATCATTAATAAGTCCGCAAACAACAAATGCTGGAGGAGGTGTAGAGAAAAGGGAACCCTCCTGTACTGTTGGTGGGAATGTAAGCTGGTACAACCACTATGGAAAACAGTATGGAGGTACCTTAGAAAACTATACACAGAACTACCATATGACCCAGCAATCCCACTCTTGGGCATATATCCGGACAAAAATCCCCTTGAAAAAGACACTTGCACATGCATGTTCATGGCAGCACTATTCACAATAGCCAAGACATGGAAAAAACCCAAATGTCCATCAACAGATGATTGGATTAGGAAGATGTGGTATATATACACGATGGAATACTATTCAGCCATAAAAAAGAATAAAATAACGTCATTTGCAGCAACATGGATGGAATTACAGACCCTCATACTGAGTGAAGTAAGTCAGAAGGAGAAAGACAGATACCATATGATATCACTTATATCGGGAATCTAATATACTGCACAAAGGAACCTTTCTACAGAAAAGAAAATCACAAACTTGGAGAACAGACTTGTGGTTGCCAAGGGGGTGGGGGAGGGAGTGGGATGGTCTGGGAGTCTGGGATTGGCAGATGTAGACTGTTGCCTTTGGGATGGAAAATCATGGAGATCTGGCTGCATAGCACTGGGAACTATGTCTAATCACTTCTGACGAATCCATACATGTATGTGTAACCATGTCACCACGCTGTGCAGCTGGAAGATTGACAGAAATCTGTAAGCCAGCTACAATGGAAAAATAAAATAAAATAATAAAAAAAAAGAAAATACAGTCCTGCATAAAAATTTTATCACACCAGAGATGACTTGTCTTTGGCATAGATTCCTCTGACTCTTCTTTCTTATCAACTACTAACATAAAGTATAATTCATCTTTTGCTGCATGGACTTCCTGGATAAACAGAAACTGGCACACTCCTCTTGTCCATCTTGGTATGGAATCTACAAAGACCATAGTTAGGCAATCCGACCCCAGTCATACCAAACACAGTCACATTCCCCTAACTCCTCAGGCATTCGAAAGATTTCCAATCTTATACAAGGTAGCCATGGAATCCTTCCTAGCATTCTACATCAGTTGCTCATGTATTTTGTTAAATGATATGAAATTTACAACCTTTGCTTCCAGATTCTTCAGGTAAACAGAAAACCATAAGTAGAACTGAATCACTCTGCTGTGCACCCAGAACTAAAGTAACATTACAAATCAACTATATTTCAATTAAAAATGTAAATAAAAGATTAATTAACTGATTTAAAAAACCCACAAGTGAACAGTGAGTACCATGTAAAATACACGACTTAGGGCTCACGATCCTCCATTCGGCTTGCAAATTCTTTTAATAAAATAAATGTTTATTCTTAGGCTAGCTGTCAGTGCTTCTGCTATGAAAAATTCTCTAGAATGGAAACGAGAGCTTTATAGATCAGACCAGTTTCTAAGAGTAATCCACGAAGGATACAAAATCACTGTCATTTCTTGAAATGTTTTCTGGGGTGAGCTGCCAATAACAGAGACTGCACCATAATCTTTAACAGATTTGGCCTCTTTGCTTTTCACAGATCATGAGGTGCAACCAACTCTACCCAACCATCCTAGCCCTAGTCCCACCTCAGCATCCAACATCACCGTCATATACACCGTAAATAATCAGCTGAGGGGTGTGGAGCTGCTCTTCAATGAAACCATCAGTGTTAGTGTAAAAAGAGGATCGGTGCTACTTATTGTCCTGGAGGAGGCACAGCGTAAAAACCCCAAGTTCAAGTGAGTGCTATAAGGGACATTTGCCTTTCCCCCCATGCCCAAGCTGATTCCCATTCTCTCTCTCTCTCCTTCCTTCCTTTTCTTGTTTTTCTCCCTTTTGATAGTTTAACAGATCTTTATGTAAGAGCCCTTGAGGTGTCTGCAGTCTAGTAACTAGACAAGGCTCTCATAAAAATGAAATCATTGGGATAGACCATGATGGAAGATTATATAAGAAATCATCATAATGTATTTGTGACTGGGTCACTTTGCTGTACGGTAGAAAGTGGCCCAACATTGTAAATCAACTATACTCCAGTACTAAAAAAATCAAGATGAACTGCCACAAAAAAATAAAGTAAAATTAAATCATCCGAGTAAACCTATGATGGAGTTTTCAAAACAGAAATTCAAAAGAGAGAGAGCTTAGTGTGGATCTGAATAGTCAAGGAAGGCTCGTGGCTTTGGACCACATTCAAAGAATAGATACTCTATAGAAAGATATGGTGGGATGGTGTTCTAGGAAGAGAGGATGGTGAGAACAAAGCACTTGAGACAGGACTGAGAAAGGAATTTAGCGTCAATGAACAGACCAGCTTGACTAGAGAAGATAATACAGGACGAATTAAGTGAGTGACGTCTAGGAGGATAGGTTGGCTAACACTGTAGAAAGCCTGAAATGCCAGGCTAAGAAAATCAGACCTCAGGTTGCAGAGAAGCATCGCAAGTTTTTGAGTCAGGAAAGTCATAAAGTGGCGATTGGGTTGGAGAATGAGTAACCAGAAGGAAAACTAGGACATGACTGCAGAAATGAAGCTGTAAAATGAGAGAACTTCATCTAGGATAACTGGACACATACCAAAGAAGTCTCCCCGGAGCTTATGAGTGACTGGATGGAGGAGATCAAGAGAAAGAAGATTCAAAACTATTGACAGGAAGGTCACAAAGAATGTCCTTCGGAGAAAAACACAATTCCTTTAGACAGGTTTCACTGATGGTGTTTGAAACAGAAACGTTAGGAGCTTTGGCGGGAATAAAGGAAATCCTGGGGAAAAAAGGTTAGGACAGGCAAAAAAGAATGGGCGGTCATCATCGACAGAGGTGAGCACTGAAGTGAGGGACGGTGCGGCTTTGTTGGAAGCAGATACAGCGCTTCCAGCAAAACCATGAGACCAATGCAATTAGTCCCATTTTACAGAAAGAACCCATTAGATCTAAAAAGGTTAAGTAATAACCTGAAGGTCACATAAAGTGAATCCAGTAGAGATGAGATCTGAACCCAGATTTGGGTGATTCTGAAGCCTATGTTCTGTCCATTGCCCAGCTGGGAAAGGGAGGAAAGTAGAAATTAACCACAGAGGAGAACACTAAATTTGAGGGAATGTTTATAGTTTGCAAAAATAGGAAACAGTAGAGAAATATGGAGAAGACAGATCGAGAGGAGAGGGGGTGGGGAAATGCCAGGTCATGGAAAGGAAAAGAGGAGACACTTTCAAAGGAAAGATGCATGAGGGAGTTCCCTGGTGGCCTAGTGGATTAAGGATCCAGCATTGTCATTGCTGGGGCGCTGGTTGGATCCCTGGCTTGAGTACTTCTTCATGCCGTGGGTGCAGCCAAAAAGAGAGAGAAGGGAGTGGGGGTAGGAGAGAAAGAGAGATGACACAATCAAATTCTGCAGAGACACTCCAGGAGAAAAACTGACAAAGGCCAAGGAACTGACAGTTAAGTGACATGGGATCTAATCCCCCACGGATCAGGATAAGTACACGTGTCTGCTGCTCCCAGACCAGCTCCCTCACTTCCCAACTTCAATAGAACACGTCAGGATAAATATCAAATTTCAAGGATACTTAATTTTCAAACAACCCTCAATATATTTACTTCTCTAAGCTTAGCTTTAATGCTGCCTCATTTTTCTTTTTCTAACTATAAATGTCACAGTAGAAATATACACAGTAGAAATTTTAAGGGGGAAAAAGCATAAAGGAAAAAAACAAAGCATCTATATAGTCCATCCACAATATAATCACTGATATTTTTTTATAATTTCATAGGTGTTTTCCCCCATGTGTATTACAAATAGTTGTGATCCATAATATACATCAGATAGAGATATTTCTTATGCAATGTGTATCCCACATTTTCACTTAACATTCTTGCATAAGCATTTTCCCATGTCACTGAAAAGTCTTGAAACTGCAAAATACTCAGTTTTGGATATTCATTCCATCACTCTAATTCTTTACCCCTTACTGGACATCTACACTTTAAAAATTTGCTTATTGATGGGTCCAAAATATGTTTATTTTCTTTTTATTTAGTTCCTGGTGATGTATTCATTAGTGATTTTGCATTCATTAGTGATTCGCATTTTCTCTTCTAAACATGATTTTTCTGACCTTTAAAGCATTTAGAATATCTCTGTCCTTTCATTTTAACTTCTTATTGCCAGACTTAAAGTGAGGTATTATTCACAGATGATTTTATTCTTACAGATTTGAAACGACAATGACATCCTGGGGACTGGTGGTCTCTTCTATTAACAATATCGCTGAAAATGTTAATCACAGGACGTACTGGCAGTTTCTGAGTGGCAAAACACCCTTAAATGAAGGTGAGGGAAGAAAAGGAATGTGGGCCTCTCCTCCACCATTTGAAGGCTAATTCTTTCATTTCCATATTTCATTCATTCATTCATGTAATCGATAAATAATTATGACATTGTATATGTACATACAATAATTGTACATACAGTGGCTACATAAGTATATACACATGCAGGTATGTTATGAATATATATGGTAACTTAGAGAGAGAGACAGATAGGTGAGGGAATGGATGGGTGGCTATCTAAAACAGCTTTTTAAAAAACTCAGGAATCCCACTCTGAGCCAGTGGGAAAATATGCAGTGAACAAGAAAAGTGGATTGACCTACTGAAGGTAATAAGGGCTAAAGAAGGAAAAAGCAGATAACGTGAGAAAGGCTTGAGAAAAAGTGATATAAGAAGATGGCCACTTCGGGGTTAAAAAATTAAATGTGGATGTGTAAAACAAAAGAACAATGAATTCAGTGGGAAATAAATGTGAGGGACAGGCATAACAGCTATTAATATAGCAACATTATCTTCTTTCATATGCACATTAAATCTGTGTGAATTAATGACTAATTTTTTGTTACAGTATAGTTGATTTGCAGTGCTGTGTCAATTTCTGCTGCACAGCAAAGTAACCCAGTCATACTTATATGTACGTTCTTTCTCTCATACTATCTTCCATCATGTTCTACCCCCAGAAACTGGATAGAGTTCCCTGTGCTGTACAGCAGGACCTCATTGCTTACCTATTCTAAATGTAATAGTTTGCATCTGCTAACCCCAAATGAACCTATGTACAAAACAGAATTAGTGATTCTCTTTTACAGAGAAAGAAACTGAGTCTCAGAGACATAAAAGGGAATTGCCGGAGGCACACGTGCAGCGGGTAATAGAGCAGATAACCAAGCCCAGGACAAGTGTGCTTTCCACCACAGCTTCACTCAAAAGCCATTCTCCACCTTCTTTTGTTGTCGTTTTTTTAAAAAATCGCCAAAGAGAAGAATGTTTGTGCTAAGAAAGCAGGAAGACTAAAACTCAGACCTTAGCAAAACTTTACCAATCTTTAAAAGTTTTGCACAAGTACTAAAATATCCTCCGACTTAAAAAGCACTGGTTTATGGGCTTTTTTTTTTTTTTTTGGCTCTCCCCACAGCATGCGGAAGTTCCCAGGCCAGGGATCAAACCAGCGCCACAGCGGTAACCCAAGCCACACCAGTAACAACACCAGATCTTTAACCCACTGAGCCACCAGGGAACTCCCGGTCTATGGATGATGTTATCTAGCCAACCTGATGTTCATTGTCATGTGCACAGAGATGTGAAGTCAATAGAGTCATAGCAGAGCCAAGACTGAGGCTTTACCAAGATGCTTCATTATTCAAGACTACAATGAGAGAGAGGTTTCTCTTAGAGCCTATCATGCATGTAACAAAATCTAGCCAGTCAGAATTTAAACTGCAGAACTGCAGCAAAGCATATAATAAATACCTTAGAGTCTTATAGGCCTTGCTTAGAAGGAAGCCCCATCTCTTATTTTCTAACTTCACTAGGCAAATAATGAATCTTCTCTGAGCCACAGTGTCCACAGCTCTAAAACAGAAATAGTGATAACCATTTCTTAGGTCACAGTGAGGATTTGAAATAATGCGTTTGACTTATATGTGGAATCTAAAATATGACACAAATGAATCTATCTATTCAACAGAAACAGACTCACAGACAGAGAACAGATTGCCAAGGGGGGCGGGGGTGTGGAGGATGTAAGAATTGGAAGTTTGGGGTTAGCAGGTGTAAGCTGTTATGTATAGGCTGAATAAACAAGTTCCTACTGTATAACACAGGGAACTATATTCGATATCCTATAATAAACCATAATGGAAAAGAATATATATATGTGTGTGTATATATATGTATATACACATATATATATTGAGTCTTTTGATACAAATTTTCATATTCTTTAATAGGAAGTTTGTTCCAATGTTGATTCCAGTAAATAGAGTTTAGAGTTTGGTTGTCTTAAATTTTTCTCCCAAAGATCAGTAACTTCACTGTAAGTATATATAGATAGGATAGTGTGAGATCATAGATCTATATCTATATACATACACACACACACACACACATATACACATACATAAGTATGTATGTGTGTATAACTGAATCACTTTGCTGTACAGCAGAAAAAGAAAAATAATTTGTTTGAAATAAGTACAGTGCCTTTCACCTGGTATTTGTTCAAAAATACTAATCATTATTGTTATTAGTTCTACTGCCCTCATCTCAAGAATTGCCTTGGGAGCTTAAATCAAGCTTATTCTAAGAGTTCCGTGATGGCTTAGTGGGTTAAGTATCTGGTGTTATCACTGCTGTGTCATGGGTTTGATCCCTGGCCCAGGAACTCCCATCAGGGGCACAGCCAAAGGAAAAAGAAATCAGGCTTATTCTCATGTCTACTACTTAGTCTCTTAGTCTTTTTTTTTTCTGGGGGACAGAAAGTCCTCTGAAATCTAGAAAGACTTGGGTCCAGAACTGTCATGCTTTCTGACGCCTGGCTACTTCAGAATTAATCATCAATATTGTCCTTATCTGGCTTTCTTACCTGGCAAGACAAGAATTTTCAACCCACTGCCTTTCCTTACTTCCTACAAAATCTTCCAAAATGGACACACGTTCCCACCTTGAATGCTCTAGATTTGGCTTAAATAAGCCATTTTAACAATAACAACATTTCTCACTTTTTATGTGTCAGATACTGTAGTAGGCACTTGGCAGTCATTATTTATAATCCTGAACTTGGCTCTTCAGTGTAAATACTAGTAGTGCCATTTTATGTATGAGGGAGGGAGGCTAGCACAATCTGAGGGGTTTTGCCCACGGACATGCTCCACGGGGCAACCTAGAGCCTGCAAACAAGGACCCCTTGAATCTCAGTTCCATGCTCCTTCCATACTAGTCAACTCTATGACAATTTTGCTCCTCTAACCAATGTAACAGGCTGATCCTGTGGGAGGCGGGCCTGGTTCTGAGCACCACGGTCACATGTTGTTCTCTGCTTGTTTCCAGGAGTTGCTGACTATATACCCTTCAACCATGAGCACATCACAGCCAATTTTACGCAGTACTAAGGAGCAGGGGGTTTGGCTTCTACTGAACATCTCCCCAGGACGGCTGGAATTTTTTTCATATCATTTCAAATCTATGCAAAAGCATATATATTTACAATGCTACCACATTCCTGGTTAAAATATGGCAACTGCTATGTTAAATAAATGAGGTCAGTTTCCCTAGAGTCTCAATATCTGTGACCTATGAAAGAAAAAGTCTAATTTCTCAAGACGATGGTGGCCAGTCATCATTTAAACTTAGGGTGAGGGGAGAAGGGGGTGTCTGGCTGATATTTTGGGAGGTCATTCTGATCTTTTCGATTAATTAACAAACTTTTTTTTCTGGCCACATCCATGGCATACGGAAGTTGCCAGGCCAGGGATCGAATCCAAGCTGTGCTGAGACCTACACCACAGCTGTGGCAACATGGGATCCTTAACCCACTGTGCCACAGCAAGAACTCCCCAACACACTCTTTTATTCTGTAAATGAAATGGTATATTTTTTAAAACTCCTACTTTTATTTACTATACCAAGTACTCCTTTTCAAGTCAACTAGCATAAGCATATATACATACATACATACATACATACATACATGAAATGACCAAAATTATTTCATAGGAAACTCCCAGATGGTTCAGAACTAGGTAAATGATGTTATGACACAGCTCTTCCCTCCCATTTCCAATATTTGTACTGGGTGAATCACATTTCAAATATATTTGTATATAATTTATATATATCTAATATATTAAAAATGTGCATTTAATATGTACTATAAATGTAACATATACTTCATATATTAAATGTAGATATATACCTATAACTGTACTCCGTAAAAGAAACATACAATATTTTAAATATTAAATATAGATATAGATCTATGCTCTCACACTATCCTATCTATATATACTTACAGTGAAGTTACTGATCTTTGGGACAAAAATTTAAGACAACCAAACTCTAAACTCTGCTTACTGGAATCAACACTGGAACAAACTTCCTATTAAAGAATATGAAAATTTGTGTCAAAAGACCCAAAATATACTCACCTTTGACCCAAAAGGATCCCAATTCTGAAAGCTACACAAAGCAGGTAATCATAAGAGGACACAGATACACAAGAATCAAAATATCAGCTGGGACAATTAGAGAAGAGAATAAACCTTAGGTATTCAGCCTCAATACACTTCCTAAAACTGAACCGCCGAATGGACAGACCAGGAGTTCCCACTGTATCCCAGTGGTAACAAACCCGGCTAGTATCCAGGAGGACTCGGGTTCCATCCCTGGCCTCGCTCAGTGGGTTAAGGATCTGGTGTTGCCATGAGCTGTAGTGTAGGTCACAGATGTGGCTCAGATATGGTGTTGCTGTGGCTACGGTGTAGGCCGGCAGCTGCAGCTCCAGTTCGACTCCTAGCCCAGGGACTTTCATATGCTGAGGTTGGGGCCCTAAAAAAAAAAAAAACAGAAGAAGAAGAAGTGGACAGATCTAGCTGCCCCATCACAGGCCTCCCCTCCTGGCATCTCAGACCAAGAACCTGTCTCATAACAATCTGACTCCCAAGGGAAAGAGGCATGAACTTCACAGGCCAGGTCCTCATCCCCATCACAGCTATTAGGTAGGTCGCTCTACCCCCAAAAAAGACCAGGACTGTCACAGAAGGAAGCCTCAGGGAGTGGGGAATAAGTGCTCTCCCATGACATATCATAATGTTTGAAATATGAAAACAATGGAAATTATCTCTATGTCCAACAACAGAGCAATGCATAGATAAACCCTGGTGGGTCTACCTGGTAGGATTTTTTTTTTTGTCTTTTTAGGGCTACACCCACAGCATATGGCCACTGGCCTGCACCACAGCCACAGCCACACAGGATCAAGCCGCATCTGTGACCTACACCACAGCTCACGGCAACACCCGCTCCTTAACCCACTGAGTGAGGCCAGGAATTGAACCTGCGTCGTCATGGATACTAGTCAGATTTGTTTCTGCTGAGCCACAATGGGACATCCCCTGGTAGGATTCTTAAATGTCACAAAATTCACGTTAAAGATAAATACTTGCTGATGTGAAAAGACACCCACGCAAAGCCAAGTGAAGGAATCAGATAACACAACACTGCAATATCATCCACACCAGAGCATGACAGTGGTTATTTCTGCATTATAGAATGATGGTTGATTGCTTTTGTTTGTTTGTTTCTCTGTTTTCTAAGTTTTCTCTATTCAGTACACAATAATTGAGAAACTGGAAAATGGTGGGAAATTATTTTAAACAAAGATGAAATGAGATGTTTCTCATTTAACCATAAGTTGGGCAATTAAAGGAAGATGTTTGTGTGCGTACACGTGTGTGTGTGTGTGTGTGTGTGTGTGTGAGTCCCACACCCAACTTTTGCTTTAATGATAGAAACTGAAGGAACAAGGGGAGGAAGAAAAACAAAGGGGAATCTGGCGGGTTTCGTTTATGAAAACTTCATTTTAATTACCTGCTAGTAATTAACAGTGTGTTCATCTGCCTTGGCAGGGGTGTGGAGCAGGGGAGTGACAATGACAATGGGTCTGCTCTGAGGAGTTGCAATTCCACTTTAAGGAAGTGTCTTAATAAGATCTAGGCTGTGCCTTGCTCAGCTTTGCAAAAACTTTAACGCCCCAGACTGCATTCAGTGGTTTCAGTGACTATAAGCACTTTTGTGACCTCTAGTGGACATGGCTGGTAAAGACTAAGCTTCCTTTAAGGAGCGATTGATTATGCGTAACTTTTGTGAAGATGCAGGGAAGAGAGGAAAGAAGACAGCTACCAAATACTTTCCCCCATTTAAAAATGATACGCAGTTGGAGTTTCCCTATGGCGCAGAGTATTAAGGATTTGGCATTGTCACTGCAGTCACCTGGGTCACTGCTGTGGCTCAGGTTTGATTCCTGGCCAGGGAACTTCCACATGTCTTGGGTGCAGCCAAAATAATAATAATGATGATGATGATGATGATGATAATAAGCAATTGACAAAGTGGATACAGAAGCAACATACTTCAATATGATAAAAGCTATACATACAACAAGCCTACAGCCAGCATCTTACTCAAGGGTAAAAAGGTAAAAGCATTTCCTCCAAGATTGGGAACAAGAAAACAATGCCCATTCTCAGTACTTTTATTCAACATAGTATTAGAAGTCCTAGACACAGAAGAAAGAAAGGAAGGAAGGAAGGAAGAAAGGGAAAAAGAAAGAAAGGGGAGAACCCAAACTGGAAAGGAAGAAATAAAGCTGTCACTGTCTGCAGATGACATACTTTACATAGAAAATTCAAGACACTGCCAAAAAACTAGAATAAATGAATTCATGCAAATTAATACACAGAAATTTTGTGCTCCTATACACTTCTATATCAGGAAGAGAAATTAAGAAAACAATCCCATTTATAATTGCATCAAAAAGAATAAAATAGGGATAAATCTAACCAAAGAGGTAAAAGACTTGTACTCAGGAAACTATACAACACTGATGAAATAAATTGAAGATGACACAAATGAAAGGATACATTGTGCTCATGGTTCCTTTTTTTTTTTTTTTTTTTGTCTTTTTGTCTTTTCAGGGCTACACCCACGGCATATGGAGGCTCCCAGGCTAGAGGCTGAATCAGAGCCACAGCTGCTGGCCTACACCACAGCCACAGCAATGCCAGATCCAAGCCGCGTCTGCGACCTACACCACAGCTCATGGCAATGCTGGATCTTTAACCCACTTTTTTTGTCTTTTTGTCTTTTCAGGGCTACACCCACGGCATATGGAGGCTCCCAGGCTAGAGGCTGAATCAGAGCCACAGCTGCTGGCCTACACCACAGCCACAGCAATGCCAGATCCAAGCCGCGTCTGCGACCTACACCACAGCTCATGGCAATGCTGGATCTTTAACCCACTGAGCAAGGACAGAGATTGAACCCACAATCTCATGGTTTCCACTGCGCCATGACAGGAACTCCTAAGTACAACAATATTTATTGACAATTTAAAGATCAATATTTATTGATCTTTAACCCACTGAGCGAGGCCAGGGATCGAACCCACAACCTCATGGTTCCTAGTCAGATTGGTTTCTGCTGCGCCACAATGGGAACTCTGATACATTGTGCTCATGGATTGGAAGGATTAATATTGTTAAAATAAGCATACTGCCCAGGGCACACTACAGACTCATTGCAATCCCTGTCAAAATAACAATGGCATTTTTCACAGAACTGAAACAAATTCTAAATGTGTATGGTAACACCAAAGACCCTGAATTGCCAAACAATCTTAGGAAAGAAGATCCAAGCTGGAGGTATCACACTTTCTGATTTCAAATTGATGCAACCACTATGGAAGACAGTACAGAGGTTCCTTAAATAACTAAATATAGAACCACCATATTATCCAGCAATTCCACCCCGGGCATATATCGGGAGAAAACTGCAATTCCAAAAGACAGAGGCACCCCAATGAACAAACAAACTATACTACAAAGCTACAGCAATCAAAACAGTATGGTAGTGGCACACACATAAGTCAGAAATAAGAGAACAGAAGCATGAGTCAGAAATAAAACACACTAATATGGTCAAGTAATCTACAATGGAGACAAGAACATAGATTGGGAAAAGACAGTCTTTATAAATGGTGCTGGGAAAACTGAACAGCTATATGCAAAAGAATCAAACTGGACTACTTTCTCACAATATAGACAAAAGTAAATTCAAAATGGATTAAGACTTAAATGTAAGACCTGAAGCCATAAAACTCCTAGAAGGAAACATAACACAGTTTGCTTTTTGACATCGAACTTAGGCAAGGGAAACAAAAGGAAAAATAAACAAATGGGACAATATCAAACTAAAAAGCTTTTGCACAGCAAAATAAAAAACTCTTAATTAAATGAAAAGGTCACCTACTAAATGGGAGAAGATAGTTGCAAATGGTATATCTGATAAGGAGTTAATATCCAAAATATACAAAGAACTCATCACTCAAAAAAAAAAAAACCTAATTTAAAAATGAGTGGAGGAGTTCCGGTCGTGGCGCAGTGGTTAACGAATCCGACTAGGAACCATGAGGTTGCGGGTTCGGTCCCTGGCCTTGCTCAGTGGGTTAACGATCCGGCGTTGCCGTGAGCTATAGTGTAGGTCACAGACGCGGCTCGGATCCTGCGTTGCTGTGGCCGCGGAGTAGGCCAGTGGCTACAGCTCCGATAAGACCCCTAGCCTGGGAACCTCCACATGCCGCAGGTGCGGCCCTAAAATGACAAAAGGCAAAAAAATAAATAAATAAAAATGAGTGGAGGAACTGATTAGACATTTTTCCAAAGAAAACATACAGAAGCTAACAGGTACATAAAAAGATGTTCAACATCACTAATCATCAGGGAAATGCAAATCAAAACCACAATGAGAGGAGCTCCCACTGTGGCACAGTAGGTTAAGGAACTGGCATTGCCATGGCTGCGGCTTAGGTTACAGCTGCAGCTTGGATTCCATTGCTGGCCCAAGAACTTCCATTAGTGTCAGGTATGTCTGAAAAAGGAAAAAAAGAAAAAAAAAACACACAAAGAGACACCACCTCACACCTTTCAGAATGGTTATTATCAAAAAAATATCAAATAACAAGTGTTGACAAAGATGTAGGGAAAAAAGGAACCCTTGTGTACTGTTGGTGGGATTATAAATTGGTGCAGCCACTATGGAAAACAGTATGAAAATGCCTTTAAAAATTAAAAATAGAACTGCCGTATGATCCAGCAATTTCACTTTTAGGTGTTTATCCGAAGAAAACAAAAACAGTAATTCAGAAAGATATATGCGCTCCAATGTTCATTGCAGCATTATTTACAACAGCCAAGATATGGAAGCAACCTAAGTATTCATCAATCAATGAATGGATAAAGAAGATGTGGTATACATACACAATGGAATATCAGCAGCCATAAAAAAATGAAATCTTGCCATCTGTGACAGCCTAGATGGATCTAGAGGGTAGTATGCTAAGTGAAATAAGTCAGACAGAGGAAGACAAATATCATCTATCTCACTTATATGGGAATTCTAAAAAACCAAACAAATGAAACAACAGGAAAACAGACCTGATTTAAAAGATTATAGATACAGAGAACAAACAGGTGGTTTCCAGAAGGAGAGGGGTGGAAACAGGTCGGGGATTAAGAGATACACACTTCCAGTTATATAATAAAAAAAGTCACCGGGATACAATATAATGCATAAGGAATGTGGCCTGAATATTGTAATAACTTTGTATAGGACCAGATGATCACTAGACTTATGGTGGTAATCATTTCATAACATATGCAAACATCAAGTCATTATGTAGTACACCTGAAACTGACATTATGTCGTATGTCACTATATATTTCCATCAGAATACTTTTTAATAAAAAATAAAACAAAATGGTATGCAATTGTACTTGCCTTTAACCAGCTATACGAATGAACAACAGCAACTTCATGACTGAAAATAGCACACTGATAAAGAGATGAACTAAATTCTTGTCTCCTCTTGTCCCTTTCAGACTGTAGTTCTTTGAAATAGCAAAAGCCTTCAGTCTTGCTCAGAAGTGCAAATGATTCCGAGACTAAAATTGGAAAAAATTAAAAAAACAAGCATTATAGCCAAGAAAATAAAAATGGAACTTAACAGTTTTCAATTTTACCTTGAAGACCAAACATGCAAAACATGCCACAATGGTTTTCTTTTGTTTGTTTTGTTTGTTTGGGCTGTTGCATATATAACATTTCCTCTACGTAGAGGCTCTAGACATCCATCATTTCCGCTCTTCCAGCTTCTTTCTCCTGACCTCTCTGCAGGGTCCTGTCGGACAGGACTTAAAAAACGCTAAAAGCCCACACACTGCGCTGGGGTACACATCTAGTCAACGGAGTGGTCCCACTTTTGACCTGCTGTCAATGGACACTTGGTAACTTCCCTCTGACGCCACAGGCTGCTTTGATCAGCCGCCAAATACAGACTTTCCCGAGACTGCGTGAAGACCAGCCCCCTGCAAACGGCAGAGGACCCATAACAAGCTGAGTGATCTTGAAATGTCCCTGATTAAGGGAGTTCCCGTCGTGGCGCAGTGGTTAAACGAATCCGACTAGGAACCATGAGGTTGCGGGTTCGATCCCTGCCCTTGCTCAGTGGGTTAACGATCCGGCGTTGCCGTGAGCTGTGGTGTAGGTTGCGGACGCGGCTCGGATCCTGCGTTGCTGTGGCTGCGGCACAGGCCAGTGGCCACAGCTCCGATTAGACCCCTAGCCTGGGAACCTCCACATGCCGCGGGTGCGGACATAAACCCGCCGCCATAAAATGACAAAAAGGCAAAAAAAAAAAAAAACCCTAAAAAAAAAAAAAAAAAGAAATGTCCCTGATTAAGCTTGATGGAGCACCCCATCCCTAGCCACTGGGGAGGGGAAGTGAAACTCACAATATATCATCTCTCTCCAAAGAAATCTTTATTGTCATCACCAGCCTCCACTTCAATTTTTTTTTTTTTAAGGGTCACACCTGCAGCATATGTAAGTTCCTAAGCTATGGGTTGAATCAGAGGTGCAGCTGCTGGCTACGCCACAGCCACAGCAACTCGGGATCCAAGCTGCAACTGCAACCTACACCACAGCTCACGCCAACACCAGATCTTTAACCCACAAGCGAGGCCAGGGATCTAACCCACATCTTCATGGATACTAGTCGGGTTCGTTACCCCTGAGCCACAACAGGAACTCCCTCTTCTCTTAATTTTCCCAGTGTCTTTTACAGTCTGGATGAGAGTGAATAGCTAAGAACAGCAAAGCCAGTTCCTACCAGCTCCTTTATAAGTCCAGCCTAAGAGGTCCAGCACCTCACTTTGGATATGGGGATTACCACATCCCTTGGGGCCTCAGGCAAATCTTAATCAGAAGCAATCGTATTTCCAAATCCTGTTATAAACATAACATTAGATATGGCTTTTTCACCTTTCATATTGGCAAAGCTCTTAAAAGAAGCTTAATATTTTTCCTCAGAAAGGATGTAGATAAATAGGCACTCAGATACTTTGCGGGGCTTTTTTGTTTTGGGTCTCTTTTCTTTTTTTTCTTTTTTCTTTTTCTTTTACAGCCACACCTACAGCATATGGGAGTTCCCAGCTAGGGGTCGAATAGGAGCTACAGCTGCTGGCCTACGCCACAGCCACAGCAACATCAGATCTGAGCCACACTGTGACCTACACCACAGCTTGTGGCAACACGGGATCCTTAACACACTGAGCAAGGCCAGAGATCAAACCCGTATCCTCACGGAAACTATGTCGAGTTCTTAACTCACCGTAATGGGAACCCCTCACTGTTGAGGAAGGCCAATTTGGGGGCAACTGTATGAAACAAAATGGTTTTAAATGAACATCCCTTCGATCCAGTCATTTTTCTTTGGAATTTCCCCAAAAGAAATACCAAAAACACTATGTATGAGGATGTTTATCACAGCATGGCCTATAATGACAGATTTGTAAATAACTTGACTAAGCCACACAGGGAATCATTTATTACGGTGAAATTGTCCCCAGGAATACCGTGGTTCTAGTCTGTGAATGCCAAAACATAAGCAGGAGCAAGAGTTGGCATTGTTTCCTCCTCTTAGTCAAACAACTAGGAGTTGATCCATTCTTCATGCCTGCTGGCTTACTCCATGAGAAGTACAGAAAACACTTCTCTTGTAAAACTTTAGTAAGTCCACAAGTTGGGATTAACCCTAGTGTTAAAGCTCTGGAATACCGGTAGACACATTAATTTTTTCTAATGGCAGTAAGGTAGGCACTCAGTAGATACTTGTGAATTAAATGAAGACTTCCCAGTGCCTCATTTCCACCGCAATCATCTATTACAAAAGGGATTCCAGATGGCCAACAAGCACATGAAAAACTGCTCAACATCACTGATTATTAGAGAAAAGCAAATCGAAAAACTAAGAGGTACCACCTCACACCTGTCAGAACGGCCATCATTTATAAGTCCACAAATAACAAATGCTGGAGAGGGTGTGGAGAAAAGGGAACCCTCCTGCACTGTTGGTGGGAATGTAAATTGGTACAATCACTATGAAAAACAGTATGGAGATTCCTCTGAAAACTAAATATAGAACTACCATAAAATCCAGCAATCCCACTCCTGGGCATATATCCAAACAAAACTCTAATCCAAAAGATACATGTACTCTTATGTTCATTATAGGACTATTCACAACAGCCAAGACATGGAAATAACCTAAATGTCCATCGAGAGATGAATGGATAAAGATGTGGTACAGACACAATGGAATAGTACTCGGCCACAAGAAAGTATAAAATCATGCCATTTCCAGCAACATGGGTGCAAGTAGAGATTCTCATACCAAGTGAAGTAAGAAAGAGAAAGACAAATACCAGATATTTTTCACAAAGTCCTCGGAAAAGTCTGTAGACCATCTTTTGGGAGATGTCAGTAAACTCATTCTGATAAAAGTTAATTTCATCAAGGTTCTTATTCCTACTTTGTATCATACCAGTATGGCAAATCATTTAATCCCTGAACCTCAGTTTTCCACAAATAACTAACACTGAACTACCAGAAGAGAAGTGCAAATAAAGAGCTGTAAGAAATCACAGAGGGAAACACCATTTTCCATGATCAGGGAAAACCTCAGGTCCATCCTTCAATTTTTCACAACCCTTTCTTTATATTTCTCATATCTCAACATTAGATATTTGTAGTCTCAACATACCATCCCTATATTTATTCATAAAGAACAGCATCGCTGGTTTTTCAGATTTGTATCCTCCATTGTACTTAACGCTTAAAAAAAAAAAAAGAAATTGTAGTTCCTATTTAAATGTAGAACTCTGAGCTAATTTTTAGTTCTTTTAAAATAATGAGGTAGAAATTTGAGGGCACCAAAAGAATTAGAGACCAATCAAAGAGTAGTTATATTACAGCTTTATTCTCCATCCCAAAACAATATTATACAGTATTCAGCTTGAGAGTTTTAAATACCTGAGAACATTTGAATCTCCCACCTTTGGAGATTCAAAGCGCTACCCAGAATCTGACACAGGCTAAGGAGGAAAGGCAGTTTAATCTTTAGAGAACTGCTTCTGGTGTAGAAATAATTGGCTGTAATAAAATCCAGTTACACCTTTGATACAGATTCAGTGTGTAAATAAACATGAAGTGCTTAAAACTGTGGGCAGGAAGAGATCTCCCAGTAGCTTTGCAAGATTACAGGCTTTATTTGTTGCCATTTTTGAAATTAATCCCTGGACAAAGACCACGCACAGATCTAGCTTGATGTAAGTACAACAGACCTCAGCCTCAACTGGTAATCCCGTTTGGGTCCTAAAAGCTTGGGGGGGAAAAGCCTCTCTCATTCTAAATGTTAAAAAAGCTTCAGGCCCATAAAAATGATTTCCCCAACATTCTCCCAGAGTAATCATACCTTTTTACATTTTAAATCGATATCGAGTTGTAATATTGTCCATTCGCTGGGGTCTCTAGAGTCACACAGACTGCGCTCAGTTCTGACTGTACTGTTTTACTGCTGTGTGACCCTCGGGATGGAATCTGCCAAGTGGGTGTAATGACTTACCGCAGAGACTTGTTGGGAGGCCTGAAAGCAATAATGAAGTATTCAGTGCTGGAAACACTGCAAGCGCCCTGCGAATGTAAGGCAATGATGACGATATTTCCAACGACCTGGCTTAGCGTTGTGGGTAGAGAAGTGGCGGAAGGCAGCGAACCGTAAGAACCGATCCGTCAGATGAACTCCGGCTTTCTCAGCTAATACCCCGCAGCGAAAACTCGCCGCCCTGCCACCTTCATCTCGGGAGAGACCCCTGATTGGATGGAGAGCCCAGATGACCTGGCCGTGACCCGCAGTCGCCAGCCCGGAACCCAAGCCCAGAGGCTCTAGCTTCTTCCGCTTCCACCCGGGACTCTCTGAGGAGTGGACCGGTGCGAGCGAGACTTCCGGCCAGAGACGTTTCCGGCGTGGTGGCCGAACGCCGCTCTGCCTGCCTGGGTCTGGGTGACCGCCGAGGTCTCAGTGCGGAGCCCGGCGTGGCCACACGAGCGCGACCATGTGGCGTTTGCTGGCTCGCGCCTGCGCGCCCCTCTTGCGAGCGCCTTTGTCAGGTCGGAAGTCCCTTGGTCCCTCTTAGGCCTTGCCTCCAGCCTCTCCCGCCTGAGATTCTGGCAAAAGGGTCCCAGCCTTCGTGCAACCAGGGGGTTGGCGCCCAGCGTCCCCGGTTGGTCTCTTTGGGGGGACCAGAGCCTGTGAGCCACTTTAGTGGAATGCGGGTCCCAAATCCACGAGACATCCCCGACCGGAGCATCTTTGACCCAGAATGTACTGGCCCTCGCTTTTTCGCTTTGGTCATTTAACTTGATCTGTTTTTGTAGATTCTTGGGCAGCCCCGCCCGCCATTGCTGGCTTCAAGACGCTGCTCCCAGTGCCAACTTTTGAAGGTGAGAGCTTATCTGTTTTCATGTTTGTAAGGCTTTTCAGTGATGGAGCCCAGCGGAGGGTAAGAATAGGAGAGTTCAGAGTTCCCTCGTGGTTCAGCGGGTTAAGGATCTGGCATTGTCACTGCTGTGGCTCTGGTTACAACTGTGGCACAGGTTCCATCTCTGGCCCACAAACTTCCACATGTTGTGGATGTGGCCAAAAAAAGTGTTTTTGTGCTCCCTGTCCCAGTCACCTATTAAATAAATGTGTATTGAGGCTTACTACATGCCAGTAAGTATTCTAAACGCTAGGGAGAACAAAAGGGACCCCAAAAGGCCCTTGCTTTTAAGGAGCAAACATTTAATGGAATATCTCCCCTATGGCTATCACTGGTGAGTGGCCCACAGCCTCTCAGCTAGAGCTAATTGGCCTCAAATTTAGACTTTTGATGTTTTTTCCAAATGAGGTTACATATGTGCAGTCATTAATAATATTATGAAGAAAAGCATTCATTTGTTAATATAGCAGTCAAGGTAAGCCACCATTTGGCCAGTTCTTTCTTTCTTTCGGCCAGTCCCTCCCTTCCTTCCTTTCTTTCCCTTTTTCTTTCTCAGCTGCACCCATGGCATATAGAGGTTCCCCGGGCCAGATACTGAATCTGAGCTGCAGTTATCCTTAACCCATTGTGCCGGGAGCAAACCTGCACTGCCAGAGTGGATCTTTAACGCACCATTGCCACTGTGAAAACTCTGTTGGGTTTTTTTTTTTTAATATATTGGAAATCTCAAAATGAAAGTAGCCTGGTTCTCTGAGGGCCTTATCTTCTATATATAATTGTGAAACTACTACAAGCACTGGAGTACATATGAGCTTAGAGGCAGAGGAAAGCATTACTAAGTTTGTCTGTAGCTTCTCATGTAGAAATGGCAGGGGCAGTTTCTGTAGCTTTTGAGGTCACTTGTTTAATATTTGACTCCATCAAAGAGCCATGGTTGTTTACCATAGAAGTGCTTTAAGTGACTTACAAGTTTCTTTTTTTTTCCCCATATTGTCAAATTGCCAGATATGATAAAGACAGAGCGTATCTGGCCTGCCTTTCAACCCACCTGCCTTTACCCAGCAAGCTGCTGCATATCGTGGGATACATACAGGAGTCAACATATAAAGCCTCTGAGTATATAAGGGAAAGAGCACTGATCAAAGGAGTACTAGGTTGGACATTCCCAGTAAGAATGTGGCAGAGCTGGAGAACTTACATATTTTCATGTACAGTTGGAGTGTCCTTTCCTTTTCCGCCATTACATCTGGAGAGACAGTGTGGTAGTTTTTTTTCTTAAGTGTTGTACTGTCTGGCCTTGCTATTTTAACTGGATGACCCAGACCAAATTATTAAAACTTCTCTCAGCCTGAAGTTTCACTTCTATAAGATAGAGATTAAAAATATTGCCTGCCAGGAGTTCCCCTCGTGGCTTAGCGGAAACGAATCTGACTAGCATCCATGAGGAAGGACACAGGTTCCATCCCTGGCCTTGCTCAGTGTGTTAAGGATCTGACATTGCTGTGAACTGTGGTGTAGGTCGCAAACGCGGCTCAGATCTGGCCTTGTGGCTGTGGTGAAGGCCAGTAGCTGTAGCTCTGATTCAGCCCCTAGCCTAGGAAACTCCATGTGCCACGAGTGCGGCCCTAAAAAGCAAAAAAAAATTAAAATAAAAAATAAAAATGTTACCTGCCTGGAGTTCCCACTGTGGCACAGTGGTTTAAGTGTCCAACTGCAGTGGCTTGGATCGCTGTGGAGTGCTTGTTCTATCCCTGGCCTGGCGCAGTGGGTTAAAGGGTCTTGCATTGCCATAGCTGCAGCTCAGGTTCAGTCCCTGGCCCAGAACTTCCATATGCCATGGGTGCAGCCATTTAAAAAAAAAAAAAAAAATACTGCCTGCCTAATGTTTCTTGATCTGGCTGAGTTAGGTGGGTGTGTTTATGTGCTCATTTTGTGATAATTAACATTTTTTAATTAAAAAGGAAGTCCTAAAATAATACCAAGACTCTAAAGTTGTTTTAAAGATTAAATGAGATAATATATGTAAAGCAGCTCATTCCAGCACTTTGTACAGTCACCCAAAAAAATGTTACCTAATGTTATTTTATGACAATTTCATATCTCTGTTCCTTTTTTTAGCATTAGGCACAGAGGAGGCATTTAATAAAAGCATTCTGGTTTGAAGGTTAAAACTTTGCTATCTTACAAGGTCCAAAAATATTTGCATCAACCACTGTCATAGCCAAAGATTCCAGTGTCAGTGAAAGAGTCCACAAGATAATCTGACACACTGTTGGAATTGCTGAATGGTAACTTTAAGACTAGGAAGAAAATGAATCCCTCGAGATGTCTAGTATGTTCTTTGTCTGTTCTCCTTTTAGATGTTTCCATTCCTGAAAAGCCCAAGCTTAGATTTGTTGAAAGAGTACCACTTGTGCCAAAAGTGAGACGAGAACGTAAAAACCTAAGTGACATACGGGGACCTTCCACTGAAGCTACCGAGTTCACAGAAGGCCACTTTGCGATCTTGGTGAGTTCGGTGTCAAGCAGCTACAGAATTGAAACCAGGAATTAAAATAGACTCATTGAGTTAATCTTGATCTCTTCCTCCACAGGTTTTATTAGAACAGCCACCAGTTGCTCTTTAAACTGATATGCAGTACCCAACAAACGTTTTGAGTTACAAATGGTTTTTGTTTGATATGAAGTGAAAATAACATAAAAGCAGAAGAGGCCACCTAATTACCCCATAATCAGACCGTGAGCTCTTCCCAAACCTTTGGCCAAAATAAAACTGTCCATGATTCAGTATGTGGGACGGTATGTAAGACGTTTCCTTACTCATCAGGTAGCTCCCGTGAAGGCTTGATGTCAGTAGCTACACATATGCCTGTGGACTAGGATTTATCTCCCATCAGGCAGCCAGAGTGGTGTTTTAAAGTCCTCCTTCCACAGCCTGCACAAGAGCCTGCCAGCCTCTCAGAACGTCAGTCTGTCTCCGTTTCCTCTCCCTCTACTCCATCCACACCGGCTTCTGCTCAGACTCACCAAGCCATTCACTGCACCAAAACTTTCACCTCTGCCTGAAACACTCAGATCTGTTTTCCTTTGGCTGGTTCGTACTCTGGCTATAAATGTCATCTCAAGAGGTCTCCCCTAGCTGGCCCATGAAACAGGTCCACCCTTGTTCTCATCTACCACTGAGGCTTTTCCTCCATGGCATTTATGAGAACTTAGGTCAGTTTTACTTTCCTGTATTTCATTAAAGCCGCAGGTACCATAAGAGACATAAGAGTAAAGACCATGAAGGAAATCTCTATCCCATGCGTTTCTAATTCTTCCATTTACCTTTAGGCGCTGGGTGGTGGTTACCTCCACTGGGGGCATTTTGAAATGATGCGCCTGACAATCAACCGCTCTATGGACCCCAAGAACATGTTTGCCTTGTGGCGGGTACCAGCCCCTTTCAAGCCCATCACCCGCAAGGGCATGGGACAGCGCATGGGGGGCGGCAAAGGGGCCATCGATCACTACGTGACTCCTGTGAAGGCCGGCCGCCTCATCGTAGAGATGGGCGGGCGTTGTGAATTCGGAGAGGTACAAGGCTTCCTCGACCTGGTTGCCCACAAGTTGCCCTTCCCTGCGAAGGCCGTGAGCCGTGAGACACTAGAGAAGATGCGGAAAGATCAAGAGGAACGAAAACAGAACAACCAAAACCCCTGGACCTTTGAGCGCATCGCCACCGCCAACATGCTAGGGATACGGAAAGTGCTGAGCCCCTACGACCTGACCCACAAGGGGCAGTACTGGGGCAAGTTCTACACGCCGGAGCGTGTGTAGTGAGGACATGAGGACTGATACACGCTGTCTGCGTCTTTATTCCTCTCAGCTAGTCCTTAAAGTCTTCGGGTAGCTCTGATGTCGTAACCAAGGAGCAGCCCATGAGTAGATGTTTTCTGAAAAACTGTACATTATCTGTCAGTTTTATTATTAAAGTACATTATGTTAAAGTCTGAGTATCACTTCAAGATATACCTCTCATTGGTCACTCAGTCCCTTAAATGATAAAGGATCGGGCCTGATGGACTTTTAGAAGCCCTGGTTCTCCTCAGCTAGAAGATGCACGTCTTCAAGGCTGAAGCAAACATTTACATTTCCCACATCTGACGCAAGTCAGACCGAATACCTGTACTGCCTTTTCTATATGCACGACTACCCATACTGCCTTTTATATATGCTAGTTTCTATGACATTTTACTAGTTACAGACTTAATGTTTCTAGGAAAGCAAAGGAAACAACAACAGTACATGAGTTAATTTATTCCACATATTTATTTATGCCCAGTGACCCATCTTCTCTCAGTCTTGGAAGGGGGGTTGTTGGACAGTATGGCAAGAAACACACCATTGCCTTTTAGCAAAAGGAACTGATAAAAACAACAGCTGAATTGTGTGGTCTTTCCTAGGCCTGACATCCTGAGGGTGGGGAGTGTTTGGCTCTGTCTGTGTCCCTGAGGGTCTTAGCACGGTGCGGGTGCCACACAGCACTCAGGTCATTACTGCCGAATGAACAAGGGCCCTGTGTGATTCAAGAACCATGGGTCCCGGTCCCTGTTTGCGTTTTAAAAAAGAAACCTTTTCAGAGCTTGCCAGCAGTGGTTTCTATCCTGTATTCAAACTAAAGAAAATACAGATAGAAATATTAAATGATTTGCTTTGAAAGTGGGTAGAAAACAGGACACTGACTAAAATGTCGGGGTTTTCCATCCCACTTTCTTAAAAAGATCTCTGGCAAAGAAAGTAATTTACTCAAAAGTACCAAGTTCATGCAGTTGTGGGGTCCTCGGGAATTGTATACTATGATTTTAATGTATCTTAGTGAACCTCTTAAAACTAATCGCTACGTTAGAACACATCTGAACCTTGAATTGGGGACAGTGTTTGCAACAGTTTATTGTACAACAGTTTATTGTGCTGCTGGCAACAAAGTCTCAGCTGACAGCAAAAATCAAAAGTGTGAGTGACAGCCTTATTTCCTGTTCTGACGGAACGTTGTCACCTCTTCCTTGCTTAGGTCCTTAGAGCATGGTACCGATGACTATTGGGTGTTCGGTCACAGCATAAGCCAGTTTTGTTTGGAGTCCACCTTTAGTCACTGAACCACAGTCCTGGGGCGGCTGTCTCTGCAGACCAAGAGGCCGGAGACAGGACTCTATCACCACCTCCCGTGGAAAAGGACTTAAAGCGGATTGTGGTGTAATGGGGTGGCCTGTGTATCTTTGCATAGATGGATCAACCCCTCCCCAGGCCTTTTTACACCACCTACTAACAGATCGTTTCCTGTTGATGCCTTAAAGGGTTTCGGAGTCAAATCCAAGGACTCATCCATAGAAAGCGGAGCTTAATTACAGTCAACAGATCCTTGAGCAGCTGGAAGTGGCAGGCACTGTGCTAAGCACGGGGCGGGGGCACGGCGTTGAGTCACAAGTGCAGGGGACCTCACTGGACAGTCTACCTTAGAGCCTAATAGACCCCGAAGAAGGAAAGAGATGGGGAGCTGGTCAAAGGTGAGACCTAGACGAGCAGAAGGAACAAGTGCCCTGAAGCTGCTGACTCACCCTGATGAACGGGTGTGTTGCACTTCAGTACCTGCCTCACAACCGTGAGGGCAGCGCGGGCTCTAAGCTTACTGCCTAAACAATGCCTGTTATTTGTCCTCCAGCATCTCCCTAACCAGCCACACACCCCTGCCTGCCCCCCAGTTCCACAGTTTCATGAATCTCGCTTTGCAACAACTTTTAGCCAGTAGATGGTGGGTGTCCTGTGTCATAAGAGGTTTCTTAATGGAAAGAGGAAGAGCCGGTGAGGAATCTGCAGTGGAGAAGTGATGGCACCACAGAGGTGGAAGAAGGGTTAAAAGTGCCAGGTGAGGCTCCATCTGTGAGGGCTGAAGGGATAACAGAAACGGAGGGAAGAAGTCGTAGATCATACAGCAGCATGTGCCAGGCCAGGATCACAAGCCCTCCCTCTGCGGGGGTTAGGGACCACTCATGAGGCTGCAAACACCTGGCCTAACCTGTAAGCGAAGTTTATTTACTTCGGGTTCACAGGGTGGCCCTCTTTCAGAGAGCTCAGGGCGATCCTAATGCAACAAGGGGTTCTTCCTCCTCCGCGTGCCAAGGCCCAGGTGTCACCGCAGGAAATCAGCATCCTTATACCAGGCATCCAGGGCCTACCCTTCTGCTCTTAGACCTGGTTATGGACAGACTGCCGGCTTCTGTCTCCCCATCTACCTACTGCCAACTCGCTCGCCACTCGTTTTGCTCTCTGTGAACCTTTACCTAGTCCCACACCCAGTCCCACCCAGATTAGAGCACCCGGTGACACAAGAGTCCAGGAAGTGAATTCTTGGACTGACCCTCCCTCCCACAGATGGCTCACCTTCTGTTTTCAGGCAAATATGCCCCCAATAGTAGAAGCTAAGATGATCGCAAGGATAACACAGCAGATCATGATCATGATCTTCTTCTGCTCATCCAGACAAGGAAAGAAAAAGCCCATGAGAAACAACATCACTGCAGAGGGCATTCCACAGGGAGGGAGGCAAGAGAGGGCCTGGGCATGGAAGTGGGTATGGAGGGAGGAGGGCGTGGAAGTGGAGATGGATCTGGCTTCTGGAACCAGGAATGCTGATAGAAACGTTACTTCTCCGTGGGAGACCCAGAAATCTGATCCACAGCGATCTCAGTGTTGCTTAGTGTGTCGTTCTGCCCTCCAGATACCATCACAGCAGGCTGAGTCCACTTCCTTCTGGGGCCAGAGACTCAGAGAGCAAACCCGAGTCTGGGGTGAGGGGTGGGAGGGCTCTTAAAACCTAAGACTCAACTACTGCTGCTCTGTATTAAACCATTTTCAAAACTTAACAACTTTCAATCCATCTGAGCTAGCCCATGGTTTAAAAAAAAAACTCTTTTCCAAAAGCTAAACAAATACCGCCACAGGGTGGCAGTCAGTCACTAAGTGTTTTACCCGGAAATGGAGCCAGAACTGTTTCACAATCAATATAAAGTCATTTATTTTTAAATTAGCAATAAAATAATCAAGTTTACATTAAAAAAAATACAAATGACAAAAAACCCTTCACTTGTATTCCAAACTGTAAGCCCCAGGCCTCAATCTCGGGAGAGCAAAGGTCTGTGAAGTACAGCTTGTCTGCCCTCTTTCCTGGAGCCAGGTCCAGGTTGGACATCATAGCCACGGGCCAGAGGGGGTCCCCTAGGCTCTGTCTGAATGCTGGGCAATGACTGGGAGTGAGGAGCTTCTGCAAAGGAAGCCCAGGGGCTGGGCCTGGACCAGGGTGCTCGCCCTGCCCTGTCCTAGGAAGCATCAAAGTCAAAGCTGAACTATAAATCAGGGGGGTCAGCCGAGACTAGCTGGGAATCTGGGGCTCACCACTGGCTTAGCAGTCACTGCACTTGAAAGTTTCCTGGCTGTTGTTTCCTCTGTGACAGCTGGCAGGGGCGGAGGGGGGGGGGGTGTCAACACGTCCTGCGACAACAAATCTGCCAAGCTCTTCAACCTGGTAGCACCCCCTGGGTGACTCAGTCCTGGAGACAGGACATCCCAAAGGTCACGGGAATGATAGCAAATTGCTGTGGGATGTTCTCAGGACAAGCCGAGCCCAGGCAGCACGCGGGGAGAGCTTCAAGCTTGTCACACTTCTGTCTGCTAAGCCGAAAAACCTCCTGGGGACCACCCCAGCCACCTATGACTCTCCTAGTGCTCGTGCAGAAAACAGTGGGTTTCTCCGTGACGTGAAACTTCTACTCATTCATTGGCAGGTAAGCAAATGTCTCTTCCCTAATTTTCAGCTCAAGTTAGTGTGTTTCGTTTAGAATGCCCTCTATTTCCAGTTTCCTACTTCCTGAGAGACACATGCATATGTGTACATATGTCTCACACACACAATTATAAACGTACACATGAACTGACTGAATTTTGCACCGGTCGGAAACATTTCCAGAGCCTGAGACTTAAGCACCTTGTCCCCGGCCTCATGTGACATGCCTGGTTATTTGGGGCCTCAAGGCAATGGCTTCACAAAGCCTCACTCTTAACAGTCAACAGTCAGTTCCCAAGACAGAGACATGGAAACAATATTCTCAGCCCTTCCAAGCAGTAAAGTCGGATGACTTCATGGCAGTGGCGCCCCCTTGAGTAAACATTTGGCCATACAACGTGGAGATGAAAGCTGGCCATCAAGCCCAACATGGTAAGAGCTTAATTTAAGGCTAATTACAAACAAAGTCAGCTTCTAAAACCAAAATGACAACTGCCAGTCCCTCCTATTTTCAGGACAGGGACAACAAGCCGTGAGGACTGGGGCCCTGCCAGGTAGAAGACTCAGGACCAAGCCTGACTGTTGCCCAACTTGGAAGAAGCCCTTTGCTTTGTTAACGATATCTCCCTAAAAAAAAAAAAAAAATACATTGCAATTCTGGGGAGAAGTATACTCCATGAGGTAGAAAATACAGCACCTTGCGGAGCTCCCAGATAGGCTCTCCAAGGCGCAAGGCATGACTTGACACATCAGAGGGAAGAAAGAGAAGCTGGGTTGGTCCATAAAGTCCAGGAGAGGGTGCTTCAGAGCCGGTGGGGCAGGAGAAGGTTCTGAGGGCAGGAGAAGGGTCTGAGGGTTGCATTGGTAGTTTAGATTCCTCCAGGGCTAGATGGTCTGCTGGGTCAGGATGGTTACAAGGAAACAAAGGAACGGGTCCCACGCTCTCTCAGGAAGGCCATTCACACTCCGTTCCCATCTGAAGACAAGGGCGGCCCCACCAGGCTGGAGTGAAATCGGGCTCTAACAGAGGTGGGGGAGGAGGAGCTGGTCAGTGCCCTGGGCAATGGTGAGGAGCAGGAAGACTCAGCCACACACCTAGAAGATGGAGAGGAAAGCTCAGAAATAACTGCAAAAAGAGAACAATGGAAAAATCAACAGGGACCCTGAGAAATCCAACAGGCATACCCGCGACAGGACCCCCACTGTACCAGAAACAAGACACCCTGTTAAAAACAGGGAAAACAGGACAATCCCCTCCCATGGGCTGTCGCGTTCCCATGGAAGGACACAGCAGTGAGGAGGCACAATCGCTGGTGGAAAACACCTGTTCTCCCCGGGGGGCCCCCATCAGCACCTCTCAGCTACAAGTTCCAGGAGCTTTCTGGCACCTGAATCCTTACTCCCCTATCCGCCACTTGTCTCGGAAGGCAGAAAGGCACAGCGAAAGGACACGGAAAAGTTCAGGGGTCTTGTTATGGCTGCCTTGTTACAACTATCTTGTGAGCTACACAAGCTTTGGGCCAGTTTCTAACTTCACTGAGCTTCGCAGAGCTTCCCCGATGAAGACGGGGATGAGGTAGGGCATCCTAGAGCAGTAGCTGGTGCACAACCAGGGAGCATGAACCAGGATGCCTTCCTTCCCCCACCCTGTACGGAGATGTCTCTCCCTCAGGTCACCTGGTTGGAGAGCAGAGTCCAGACCCAGGTACCAGTCAGGCTGGACCCCCTTAGGGAATAAGGAAGACACCACGGAAGTGACACGATGTGGGCTTAATGACTTGACATCTTAAAGACCACGTTAGTCAACTAAAATCAGTGAATTAACCAGCCTCCTCATTTTGAAGAATGATTCATTCACATTCTGAATTCCTGGAATTAGAAATGGTGAGAGGCACTGTGAATCTGAAGATATCTTTCATCCAAGGATATGGATAAATATTGACTATTAGACCTTTTCCTTTTTTTTTTTTTCTGGTTATGCCCACAGCATACAGAAGTTCCCAGGCCAGGGATCGAACCCACGCCACAGCAGCAACCCAAGCCACAGCAGTGACACCACCACCAGGGTACTCCTCTTAGACCTTTTCTTAACGTTAACATTTTTTCCAATGGGATAATTAAAGAGTCAGAAAAAAACTCCACAAGGAGAAAAAAAAAAAAAAATCAGGGACTAGAGCCCAAATGCCAGGGGGGTGGGGAGGGACCATCAATTAAATGCCAGGGGGAAAAAAATGAACCTACCAGTTGCCTATGAGAGATCAATCATCTTACTGCCACTTCCGTCTCAAGAAGAAGTTAAATGTGTAGGGTTATAGTAATCTTGACTTTCAGACCGTCTAATCAACAGGGGGAAGAGGGAAGTTCCCATCATGGTACAGCGGAAATGAACCATAAGGTTGCAGGTTCGACTAGGAACCATGAGGTTGGGGGTTCAATCCCTGGCCTCGCTCAGTGGGTTAAGGATCTGGCGTTGCCGTGAGCTGTCGTGTAGGTCGCAGACAACACTCGGATTCTGTGTTGTCATGGCTGTGGCGTAGGCTGGCAGCTACAGCTCCGATTGGACTTCTAGCCTGGGAGGCTTCATATGCCACAGGTGAGACCCTAAAAAGACAAAACAACAACAACAACAACAACAACAAAAAACCACCAGGGAAGAGGAAGCAGAAAAGGCAGACTGAGACAAAAATAAAGTGAAGGTAGAGTTACAGTGTCAAGTCTTTATACCTATTACCTCAGTGACCTAACTTCTATGAATTTGTAATAAGGAGAAAATAGAAATCAGAAAAATATAAGTTGGTCACGCTGTTAGTCACAGCAAAATAACAAACCTCCAACACTGGGGACATGTTAAATAATTGAGAGTATATTCCCATTTTTGTGTTGAAAAATTAGATTTACAAAGAGATTTTAGTGAGATGGAATGATGCTTATGATTTTGTAACTGGGAACCAAACACCGGTAATGTAGTCTGAACGATGTTAACCCGGGTCTGAGTGTGTGAGCATGCCAGAAGGTTATCAGCAATAATAATAAAAGTTCGTTCTGTTCACCTTTTCTGTACTTCACAGGTCTTTGTTTTTTAACAACACACACTACGTTTTATTCAGAAGAATGATACTTAAGGAGTCACGGGAGTCTTCACAGTCCCAATAATTAGATGGTCCTGCCGCGCTCTGCCTGGGGAAGTCCCCGGGCCGGGGATCGCACCCATGTCACAGCTGTAACCAGAGCCACAGCAGTGAAAATGCCAGACCCTTAACCCACTGAGCCACCAGGGAACTCCCACATCCTAAATTTTAAAGTCATTATCCTCTCTAGACTTTGGAGACAAGATAAATGGCTATCTTGTTTTACAAAGAGAAGCTAAGATGTAGAAAGAACATCCCTAGGTCCCCTATTAGCTGTGTGTTCAAATCTGACCCTGTTACTTCTCTGCACGGCTTGAGCATCTTCATCTGTAAAATTGGGATGATGATAGGGCCTGTCTCTAAGGTGTTGTGAGGATTCAATGATGAGTGTACAGCTCAGGCCTCAAAAACGTTAACTACTCTGTGGTTCAAGATCCAACCCGTCAGCCACAAACAAAACCCTACCCACCCCAATCAAAGCTTCATTTACACTGATTGGAAAAGGAAGGGAAAACCCAGCATCCCCCAAAGCCAGCAAGAACTCAGAAGACAAACCCCAGATCCCAGGCATAGAGTGTACCCAACTGAGGAGCGGGCTTGCTGGGGAAGAGGAGTGGAAGTGAGGTGCTCAGAGACGAGGACCAATGATGAAGCCCATTACAGGACAGAACCCACAAGAGAGGAACGACCGAGACCTGGCCCACGTGCTGCAGCCAGGACCCGCGAAAAGGACGTGATGGAGCTGAAGGAACACACGAGCGCTGAAAGCTGAAGCGGGCACAGTATGTCCAAGGATGACCACGGAGGGGAAGAAGCCGCATTTGAGGTCCCAGGATACTTTCTCAGGAGGGAGCGAATCCAGAGTCCCCAGGGACCTTCCCTTTACTTACATTTCAGTGCAGCAGCCTCCCAGGCCGCCCTTACTTCAGCCCAACGGAAAGTCCAATAATCAACGCTAAAATGCCCAGCAACACAACCACTACCACAATGATAATTATCAATTTCTGGAGAGAGGGATAAGAGAAATAAAAAACAAGTCATTATTATAAACAACCGAAAAGCCATAATAAGTCATCCAAAACCCAAGCCCTCTCGCCTCTTCCTTGGAGGCACTTAGCCATCCAAGTAAAAAGCCGACATCTCTACATAAAGACAGTCCATTCGGATAGTTTGTGTTCCTTCAATTACATCTGAACTAGTGATACCAGCAGGTGAAAAAAATGGAATTTCCACCACTCTCAGCTCACACTGCTGCCTTGCATTTGTGGACAGATGTAAGTGCAATGATCACAGGGTCGCCACGCTGCATCAGGCCCAGATATAAGGTGGCCAATTTTGCCTTTTCAAGAAGGAGTATAAAGACATTTTTGACAAAGTCCTAATTTCAAACTTCTATCCATCTCTCCCCCAAAGTACACAAGGACAGTGCCTGGGGATCAGAATGCATGACTGCAGTCCTGTTGTGAACCAGCCTGCATTCATCACATAAAATAACCTCCCGGTTCCCTAGATACCTGCCCCAACCACAGGTAAAGTCAGAAGACAAAGAACTGAAGCACAAAAGTATCAGAGCCCAAGAGAAACAGGCAGAAGAGAGCAGGCTCAAAAAGCAAGCACCACCAGAGCTGGCTCCTGCAGTCACTGGGTAGAGAAGCTGACCGGAACTAGAGGTGGGAGGGGGCTGGGGAGACAGGATGGTGTGATGGAAAAACCTGGATTGGAATCCGCATTTGAATCGTGATTCCTATGCTTACTAGGTGGCCTGAAGCCGATTACTTAACCTCTGACGCTCAACTGTTTCATCTATAAAGTAACATTAACAGGTGCTCCTAAGACATGAGATAATGTTTACATAGCAGTTGGCACCCTCTGGGTTCACGGTAGAGAAAGAGACAGAGATGGGCAGGGCTGGGGCACTGGAGGGGAAGGCAATGAAGAAGCTTCTGAAGAGCAGAGGAGTCGAGTGTAACGTGCGAAAGGATCACCGGCCCTGTGCCGGCGCTGAGCGGCAACGCTGGGCAATGACGCCCCCGCCCCACAGAGCTGCCTTCCAGCGTGGGGTCCTGGTGGAGAGCCTGTGAGCCAGATCCATGCGAGGCACACCTGGGAGGGAAGGGCAGCTATTCTCTAGGGAAGGCTGACGTGGGCTTGCGGATGAAGCCAGGACAGAGGGGAGGCGTGGGCTCAAGGACACGGGTGGGGGACGACCAGAGACAGGACAAGCGGTCGGCCCAGCTGGGACTCAAAGCTCACCCTCCGAGCTTCGCTCTGATACTTGACGGCCTTTTTGGTATCGGCCACGGCCCGCTCCACGAAGCCCACCGACTGGTCCATGTTGTTCTCAATACGGTCGATCATGGCTCCCTTCCCCCCCGGAAGCAAGAGATGGCGACAGCAGGAAGAGAGGCGGGGAGAGGGACGAGACAGAGAGAGCGAGAGACGGCACACACCATGGACCCTCCTCTCCAAAGGCAGCGCCCGAGTCTCACCTTGCGGGCCTGACCCTGGTACTTCACCGCTCTTTTCGTTTCCTCCCGAGCCTTCTCCACGTGGTCCACCGTTTGCATGACATTCAACTCTATATTATCTAACATCTCACCCTGCAAAGAAGAGACACTCGTTGCACCCGGGAAACCCATCCCCAGGTCCGTCCTAGCTCATGTGAGAGAGCCGTTCTCTTTCTTTTCAGTGCCGAGAGGAGCACCTGGAAACTTCACTGTGCAGCCTTCCGTAGGGCCAGCTTTCACATCGTCCCCCGGACCCTTGACTGCCTGTGATGCCCAGGCCCTGGGAGTGTTGCTTATCCCAGAAACAGTCACTCGATTACTTCTCCCAGACAGCACGGCCCTGGGCAGCTGGGGCACACTGTCTAGAGGCGGGGGGGGGGGTTCTCTTTTTAACATGAAGTGTGTAAGGGAAGAAGCCACAATAAGTATACCTCGTGTTCTCAGGGCATTACCGAGATGCTGGGCTCTTCCTGGTGATTCAGGCCTGAACCAAATTCATTCAGCCTGAACCGAGTGTGTTCACACAGCAGGCACTCAATGAACAACTGAGGCCGGAACAGCTGCTTTCTCTAAGATATTCCCAGGCCCCGTAACTGACAAACACTGGTTTTTACCCCAGTGAGCTGGTTAAGAGACAGTGGTCTCTTAATAAGATTCCCAACCATTTTGCAGCTATTGCTTCCTGACCAGAAGTTTGGTTTTTTCAACTGATTTCTTCGCATCTTAGGCTGGGAATTCCCCTCCACTGACCTAGACTTTCCTAACCCAACCCAGGGCATTACGGGAGTCTTTAAACAGAGAAAGGCACTTACCACCACTCGAATCTCAAACCAGTTCCTCGGCAAGGCAGTGTGGGGAGAAAAAAGAAGAGTGGGGATGGGGGGACGCTAGAAGCGGTCTCAGAGGCCAGAGGGGGTGGAGGAGAGGCCCCAGCGCCCAGAGCAGGGAACTGATGTCAGAGCCGGCCAGGCAGGGCTCAGGCTTCAGTTAGGTTTCCTTCTACAAAGGAAACAGCTTTCAAGCCTTTCCAGGTGGCAGAGGCTGGAAATGGTGCCACCAAACCACAGCACGGTGGCGTATTTAACTGCATCAGAAGAACCAGGAGCCATGTGACTGACACCACCTGCAGGGTACAGAGCCTTCCATCCCTGAGCTAGTTTAGCTGGAACCAAACAGGCCAGCAGCCTAAGCACTGGGAGTGTTTCCAGTTTTCCTGTAAATATTCTTTTGCTCTTCCTTCATTCACTGTGTGGTCTGCTCCTGTTCCTTAGCAAAAGGCGTCAAAAATTTTGGAAAAACACATACAGAAGAAGAAACAAAAATGGAAAAACGTAAAAACCTGCTAAGCCTAACTTCTCACTGTGAACCTGGGAAAAGACCCCATGTGTCCATGTCACCAGCGAAATAGCTCCTATCAGGAGGTTCTTTTAAGGCATCATCGTTAAGAACCCCTATCTCTAACTTTAAAAAAAGGAAAAAAGAACAAAACATTGATCCTGAGGCTGGAGGAAACCAGGTACTTGGCAGAGCACAGCAAACCCCATATTAATTAGAAATGACTTCAGGACCAAAGTACCAGGCTCGAATGACGAGGCTGCGATTGCTCGAAGTGTCAGCATCCAAGTGCATTCCTTTCCCGCCATACTGGAATTCTCTGACCCCACTGCAAATTCCCAGTGATTCTCCCGCCCCGCCCAGTTTTCCAGGAGGCCCCTGCTCACGCTTCTCAGGAGACCCCGGGCTTCTGCACTCCCCGCCCACGTTACCTGGTTCTCCACCAGCATGGCGATGTCCATGAACATGTCGTGAAGCTCCTTGATGCTGCTCTCCAGCCTCACGATGTCCTTGTGTCGTCCCTCGATCTCGCTGAGGGCTTGCTTGGAAATCTGAGAGTCGATGATCTACGACAGGCCACACGGAGACAGATCAGCAGCCGCCGCCTGCCGCAGCCTCGCGCACACTCCCCACCCCCCGCGGGGCTCCCTCCTCCCCGCCCCCTGCCCCGCATCACTCACCCCCGAGGTGAAGATGGCAGGGTTCCCACTCTCCAGCATCTCCTCCAGCTCCTCATCCGTTGTCTTCTTGCCAGCTTTGTAACAGAAGCAGCAGATCATCGAGTATGAAGACTAAAGCACACCATTTCAAAAGCTCCCTCCAAATGGGAATCACTCTAACTTCATCGTAAAGCCCGAGGCCTTTGCGACACTCCAAAGGCCTGCCGACTGGCCTGTCTCCTGAGTTCTCCCCTAACCTAACCCATCCCTAATGCCATCGGCAATTCCCTTCCTGAAGCACAAGTCTCAGAATGTGTACTGGCCCCTTGACTACGCCACAGAGGACAAGGTTCTCAGAAGGAGGAGCTCGTGCTGCGGGGGCGACCCCTCCCTCCATCCGTCCTGACCGCACCCTGCTGCCCAAATGCACCCGGTCCCCAGGCCCTGGACAGTCGCCCCTCCTGAACACACGTGCTCTGTCCTGACCGCGCCCTAGTTCATACAGTTCTTGCACCCAAACCACATCCCACCCTGCCGTCCACACTGCTTGTTCCTAAAAGGCTGGCTTTATTGATTTCTTGATTCCTCGCGGCAACTAGCACTGTTCTTTGCTGTCAGACAGGCAGCAAGAGATGTCCTGAGCCCAGAGGAGGGCAGCTGGGCAGCAGGTGTTTCCCTCCAGGTAGGAGGAAATGCCGGTTCCCATGGCAACAGAGCAGTGGGGCCTGGTGACCTGGAGCCACCTTCCAGCTGAGATGCCATGTCCAGGATGCGCCAGTACTGTAAGGCCTCCCCTCGATTTGGGCACGAAACAGAAGGCAGAGGCCACCCACGGGGCTGCCGCTCCCTCTCCTCTGGCCTCACAACCCGGGCCCCTGACAAGCACGTGGCAGGAAAGGGGAAGGGGGGGCAAGGGCCAAACTTCAAACACGCACTGATCTCCAGCTGCCGCTGGATCCGCCCTTTGCTCCGTTCACGGAAGTCCACCTGCGCCTCGTTGTATTTGGTCATCACCTCCACAAACTTCCGGGAGAGGACGGAGTGCTGTGGGGACAAGGACAAATGTCGTGAGCCCCCGGGGGGAGAGAAGGAGGCAGAAGGTTCACAACTCTTACAGAACCCCACCCCCACGCAGCGACCTCTGTGGCAGCACCGGACTTGCAAAAAAGGCTCAACTTTTTTTTTTTCATAGCCGCACCCTCAGCATATGGAAGTTTCCCGGCTCCGGGTTAAATATGGCACAGACACAGCAACAGCGGATTCAAGCTGCATCTGGGACCTGCACCACAGCTTGTGGCAAGAACCAGATCCTTAACCACTGATCGAGGCCAGGGATCAAACCTGTATCCTCACGGGTTCTTAACCTGCTGGGTCACAACGGGAACTGTGAGACTCAACTTTTTGGTTTCCTAACTTTACACCACTGGGAGAGCCGGCCGACCCTTCCAAAGCACGTTTTCCATATTCGTTTACCTGCCCTGCCGAACTCGTGAAGTAACTGTGAGACCAAAGGAGCTCTCTCTGTGAATCTCAGAGGCCCTGCTCTCTAAAGCTGCGGACTCGCCTCCTACATGCAAAGATCTTTGGGTTCTTACTCATCTCCCCAACTTTTCTTGTGTCCAACTCAAGGCAGCCACTCAACAGCCCTGGTGCCTAAAAGTCTATCTTTATCACTTTTATTCCGTGCCCACCTCTCAGCATCAAGCCCTACTAGTTTTTCCTTCACAAAATCATCCTCATCTTCATTGGTCCCACTATCACCATGCAAATTCAGACCAAAACCATTGCAAAAACCCAACTAGAGACCCACCTGCCTCTTACCTCTTCCCCACACCAACCCAGCTTTCAAACGGCTACCAGATTATCTTCCTAATAGACTGCAACCTGAAGTTACATGCAGGCTACTCGATCAAATCCAGCGCCCTAGACGGCAGTCACAGGCCTCCAGAATACGGCGCTGCATTCTCTACTGAAACTCAATGCCCACGATCCCACGACAAACTTTTTAGTCTAGACAGGCTGTTCTCTTCACGTCTGCCCCCGACCCCCACCGCTACCAACACAAAGAGAACCTCTTCCATGGCCCTGTCCATGGTGGCACTCTTTTACTTTCTTGTTGTTGTTGTTTTTTATAACCACACCTGTGGCATATGCAATTCTCGGGCTAGGGATCAAGTCAGACTCGCAGCTGCTGGCCTATGTCACAGACACAGCAACGCGGGATCCGAGCCCCATCTGTGACCTACACTATAGCTTGCAGCACCACCAGATCCATAACCCACTAAGCCAGGCCAAGGATTGAACCTACAACCTCACAGACACTGTATCTGAGCCACAATGGAACCCCCACGGTGGCAGTCCTGCCCATCCGTGACCTGGCCTCCGTTGGCCACTCCAGCCTCCCCGAGCTCATCTGAGGCTGAAGGCACGTCTTCCTATGTGTCTGTGGGCTTCGGTCAAGTTTCCTTGTGCCACTTGAACATCGGGCCAGTTCTTCTAGGACAAGGATCATATCTCTGATGACCACCAAACAGGACGAATGATGACTAACAATCTTCAGAAAGAAGACTTCAGTTTCCTCACCTGTAAACCAGGGGAGGCACACTCAACCCTAAGCTGTCCTCTGGGAGCCTCAGGGACCTCTTCAGAGGAGTGTGAGAGGGGCCACCGGGGCCGGACTCAACCCCGTCCCCTACTTCAACCTGGGCATCTCTCCTCTACCAGTTCCTCAAACTGAATTCCAAACAAGAGCTGTTTTTTTGTTTTGTTTTGTTTTGTTTTTTAAAAGACTCCACAGCCAGAAAAGGGAACCCCCCCTACACTGTTGGTGGGAATGTAAATTCGCAGCCACTGTGGAAAACAGTACGGAGGTTCCTTAAAAAACTAAATACACAACTACCATATGACCCAGCAATCCCATTCATGGGCATCTATCTGGACAAAACTATAACTCAAAAGGCTACACGCATCCCTATGTTGAGAGCAACACTATTTATAATAACCAAGACAGGAAATCAAACTAAATGTCCATTAAGTGATGAACAGATAAAGAAGAAGTGGTATGTATATATACAATGAAATGCTACTCAGCCATGAAAAAGCATGAAACAATGCCATTTGCAACAACATGGATGGAACTAGAGATTATCATACTAAGTGAAGTAAGCCTAAGACAAATATTATATGTATGGATTCTAAGAAATAATACAAATGAACAGATTCACAGACACAGAAAACAAACTTATAGTTACCAAAGGGAAAGGAGGGGGTGATAAATGAGGAGTATAGGATTAACGATATATGCTACACCTATATATGAAATAAACAATAAGGATTTATTGTATAGCACAGGGAACTATATTCAATATCTTGTAATAACCTATAATGAAAAAGAATCTGAGAAAGAAATATATACTTATCTCCCAGGGTACTCACCCTAACCAACAACCACACCCCCACCACCATTTTTTTTTTTTTTGGCCTTTTTAGGGCCACACCTGCAGCACATAGAGGTTCCCAGGATAGGGGTCGAATCGGAGCTATAGCTGCTGTCCTATGCCATAGCCACAGCAAAGCCATATCCAAGCCATGTCTTCAGCCTACACCACAGCTCATAGCAATGCTGGATCCTTAACCCACTGAGCGAGGCCAGGGATCAAACCTGCATCTTCATGGATACTGATCAGGATCTGTTTCACTGAGCCATGACGGGAACTCCCACCCCACTACTTTAAAACACTCGGCCACCCCCCAGTTAAGTCAGAAGAGCCTCCTTGATTCATAAATACATACAAACTGAATCGCTTTGCTACTGTGCACCAGAAACACAATATTATAAATCAAGCATACTTTTATAAAAACTTTTTGTTTGTTTCTTAGGGCCACAGTTGTGGCATATGGAGGTTCCCAGGTTAGGGGTCGACGCGGAGCTATAGCTGCCGACCTGCGCCACAGCCACAGCAACGCCAGATCCGAGCCGCATCTGCGACCTACACCGCATCTCAAGGCAAGGCCGGGTCCTTAACCCACTGAGCAAGGCCAGGGATTGAACCTGCATCCTCATGGATACTTATCGGGTTAATTTCCACTATGCCACAACAGGAACTCCTCAATAAAAACTTTTTTTGTTTTTTTTTTTAAAAAAAATTTTGGAAATAAAAAATAAAGAGTTAAGAAAAAATAAATAAATAAAAGATCGGACTAGACGATCGTCAGACCAGGGAAACTCTCACCTGGGATTTCCGAATCCGAAGATCTGCTGACGACCTGACCTCGTCTTCTTCAATATGCCTCTCCATGCCTGGACGGGAGGGAAGGGCGTTCTAGCAAGGCATCTGCTGCTCTCTGCCAGGACACACGGTGCACAACGCGACCTTGACTCACATTCTCCCACCCAGCCCAGGACACGGGACAGCAGGCAGGCCCCGTCTCGGGAGGCCGGCTCACTCACGAGCTACAGGACACACACTCCACGCCTTTCCCTGGCACAGGCCTTCCTCAGATACATCTCAAGCCCAGTGGTCAACCACACAGGTCTCTGTCATCAAGAGACATGGGCTCAGATCCTTGCCGTGCCACTTACTAGCCGTGTAGCTTTGGAAAAGCCACTTAACCTCTCTGTGTTCCTGTTCTCTCATCTGCAAGATGGAATAAAGAGCGGTGCCCCCCTGCAGTTCTGACATGGAAATGAAAGGAGAATGCACGCTGAGGGCCTGGCACTTAATTGCTGCTACGAATGGAAGCTGCCACTAGTGACCTCCACCTCCGGCCCGGTGAAGACAGGTGGCGCCGTCTGCTTTGGGTGAGAACTGAACAGTTAGGCTGAGCGATGCCGCTTTCACGCTCTGACCAACAGCAAGCACTAGTCACCAAACACAGCAGGGCAAGAATGCGAATGACTGACGGAACTAAGAAACCTTCTGGGCGCCCAGGGGAACTGACTCTGTGACGGTGGCTTCACTGAGGAATGTGCCAAACCGAGGGGTGGCGGTGGTGGAAATGGAGGGTGATGCGCCTGGCCCGCAAGAAATGTCTGTAGACTGAACAACCTCTCGGGCATCCAGACATGGCCAGCATCACTACTCAAGTGTACGCGGGTGCTGAGGAATCGGGACCAGGAGAAAAGCTGACGGACTAAGGTAACGGACCGAGTCACACAAATCCTCAGCAGCTGAAAGCACACTTGCATTCCCACCTCCTAACTTCCCATTCTGCACTCCTCCACCCCCAGTCATGACCCAAGAGCAGGTAAAATTTCTGGGGCTAGAACAGGTCTATTCCAGGGACAGCGCCCAGACCACGGACAAAGGTGACAGGAAGAGGGTCAGTCCACCCGGAAGAGTCTCCGTCCAGAAGAGCTGGACCCGGAGGCTGTGGGATGGACAGGGCGGGAGAGGGGAGCTGCCTGAGCCCTCTGCTCCCTTCTTACTCTTCAGCTTGTTCCGGACGTTGTTGGCCCTTTTCTTGATCTCAGTCGTGAGCTGCTCCAGGTCATCCTTGGTTTCTGGATAAAAAAAGGCAGGTGGAATCAGGCAGGTAGAAAAGACTGATTGCTTATTTATTAGTCAGCTACAACAATCAACGGAGGAGATGGGGTGCTTTTTCAGGCACCCTCCGCCCGGAGCAGTACGTATCCTGGTGGGCTCCCCAGACATCCCTCATTAGAATCACAGAGGGCTTTTTTTTTTGTTTTTTTGGTCTTTTTGCCTTTATGTAGAGCCGCACTCGTAGCATATGGAGGTTCCCAGGCTAGGGGTCTAACAGGAGCTGTAGCCACTGGCCTTCGCCACAGCCACAGCCACGCGGGATCCGAGCCGCGTCTGCAACCTACACCACAGCTCACGGCAACGCCGGATCCTTAACCCACTGAGCAAGGCCAGGAATCGAACCCGCAACCTCACGGTTCTTAGTCGGATTCGTTAACCACTGAGCCACGAAGGAAACTCCACAAAGGGCTTATTTTTAAAAGGCATTTTTTTTCCAGGCACCCTCCCCCAGACTTACAGAATAACAACAGTTCATGGAAAAATGGGGGGGGCAAGCATTTCAGGCGGAGAAAATGTCACAAGAGCAGCAGTGGGGCAGAGATGAGGTACGCGAGCAGCAGAGTCATCGCCAGTCACGAGACAGAGGGTTGGGAAGGAGTGGAAAGTTTGGCGAAACGGGTTGAGGCGGACCATACAGAGAAGAGCTGACGGTGGTGAGGGCAGGGGGAGCCAGAAGGGTGTGAAGGGGGGCAGGCGAGGACGCGGTCCGGACGTTAGTGTGAGGTAACACGTCCCCTCCCCTGCTGGCCAAGGCCCAGCCACAGTGGCCAAGGGTCACTGTTGGGTGAGTCAACCCTGAGTCAACACCCACTTGGCTCTGGAATGGGCGCAGACAGAATGATGCTGTAGAGTTTCTTAGCTTCCTCCACATGCTCTGAGATCTTGTCAATGTTGAGTCGAGTTTCCTCGATCTAAAATTGGAAAGACAAGAGCCTGTCATCGAGAGGAAGAACAGAGCTATGATCATGACCGGGATGCAAAGTTAGCAGAACTTCCTGCCCACCTTCGGGGTTTGCGGAGGAAGACGGCGACTGCAAAGGACCAGGGAGCCCAGTGACGACCCTCTCCGTAGTCGGAGCCGTCGCCAAAGACCTGTCCTCCTCGCTCCCTCGAGGAGGTCGTTTGCTCACCTTGGCTGGGAGGATTCTGGCCAGGAAGACCCACGAGGGAACCAGGGGGAAGGGTCATGAAACCTTATCAGGCCGACGCTTAGCTCCCCCCCCACCCCCAAAAGTGCGAACATCAGAGAGTGAGGACGGGAGAGAGGGAAAAAGGAAAGAGGGAAAGAAAAGAAAGGGGGAGAACAGACCTAGAGGGTGAGAAACAGAGAGGAGAGGAAGAGGAAGATAGAAACAGAGGAAGAGAAAGAGAGAGAGGAAGCAATGACCATCTGGGGAGGCGGGCCAGCGCCAGTTCTGGGCAGATGCCTCTCACTGGCTGATGGCCTCAGATGACCAGGACCCAGGGGCTGGAGCCGTGGACCGTTTCTGCCATTCCTGAGGTTCCTGACTGTGCAGTGTGTATCCGAAAGCACTTCCAGCCACACCTCACTCCCAGAGAGAACGCCATCCCAGGCCTCTGCTGAGCATTACGTGCGGCCCCAGCTCCCTCTCGAAAGGCACCAGGCGGCCCCACCCCACGGCCCCTGCTGCGGTGGGCAGCACGTGCCAGGGGCCTCAGAACCCCCCACATCTACCTGCCACACTTCCACAACGAGGGAAGCGCTGCCACAGTCAACAACAGAAATCTCGTAAAATGCCCAACCTTAAGATCTTAACACACACGATGCAACAAAAATACAACTCAAGATGCTCTTTCTTCCAGTGAATAATTCACTTGTTTTTAAGAACCTGATCACGGCTCTCCAAATTGCAGAGAAAGTAGAGAAATAGAACTTTGAGTCCTCTACCCCTCCAATTAGTATTTTTGCCACGGAGGCAGGGACTCCGCCTTCTACAAATAAATTGGTCTGAACGCACCATAGCTTGAGAAGGGAATCACTTGCTTGAAGATAAGGAATAACATCTCGATGTAGTAAAAGCAGCAGAGGGTAAGCACGGACACGAGGGGCTGCCCAAACAGCTGTGAAGCATTTTAACAGCTGGCCGAACAACCACAGTACTGCATGGGGACCACTTTTTCAAATAAGGAAATGAAGGGTTAGCGAGGTCACAGGGTTGGTGGGAGAACAGCGCTCAGACAGTGCCCTCCGGAGTCCAACTGGGATGATTTCTCCATTAGAATTAAGACAGTGTTTTTGGCTTCCCCATACTCTCACTTTTAGCAGCACCCCGAGCCCACCCGACCATTAAAATAAGTAGGTAAATAAAGCCTATGTTATCACTAGTGAGTGCCAGTGGCTCTTGGGGTGTAACCACTTCAGAATCAGGCCCTCGGGGGACCTAGAAATTGCCACCTTACCCTCCCCTCTCCCTTGATCTCTCACATCAAACACTGGTTCCTCTCACAACTCATAAAACGTCGCTGCATCGCACCATGTTTTCACTTCCATCACACGACTGTCCTGCCAGAGCAAATACACTGTACCAAATAGGAACGAGAAAAAAAGGCTTTCTAGAATAAAAGGCACTCGCCATTTTAAAATGAGTTTAGCGACTGTACTAATCACCATATTTGGGCAAAGCTGGAGGCCTGAGGTTTTGTATGTTCAATGGACAGGATGTTTTGGAAGATACAACCCTGGACTATTATTTCATAAAGAACCTGCAGACCCCAAGTTTGGTCAATGACAGAAAGAAGAGATAAGAGGTAGGGGGCATGAGGCTGTTGGACCCCAAGCTCACAGTCACTTGGAGACCAGATAGTAAGCGGCTCACAGGGCCAGATGGGCAGAACTGGCGCCTGCAGAACTGGACCCCAGGCTCTGTCCCCAACACACCTGCAGAACCTTCCAGGTCAGAGGCCTCTCCTCCCCCCACTTCCACTCCCCCTCCCCCCCCGCAGCTGCCCTCCTCCTCTGTCCTCATCAACCTCACCACTTGCAGGTATCTCAGGGACTATGATTTAGTAACCGAGTAATTTAGTCAGTTCTCAAACCCCTTCAGGACTTCAGGATGGGCAACTGGCCAATCGCAGAGCTTTTTTTTTTTTTTCCTTGAACTT